>JAUZNJ010041600.1:0-33910 GCA_034780135.1 Jordanella pulchra | reverse complement strand
GCAGGAGGTGCTCTGGGAATAAAGAAGGAAGACAAGGAATAATATGACATTATTCAACAACAGTCTGAATGAAACAAATGTTAAGATACAGTGCTGATATATATTCCCTGTGATAATACTCACACTCCTATTAGATCACATGTGTGTCTTGATAAAACAGCTTAACAGAAAAGAGACAATCACATGTTGTGGCTCTGCAATGCATTGGAGGCCAATTAAGGGATAAATTATATTGGTGAATTTTACTTATGATCAAGTGGGAATTGGCATAAGAAGGAGACAAAGTAAATACTGGCAGATATAGACATTTATAACATGTTCATGTCCATTTTAGAAGCATCTCAAATTGATAGTTTGAAATTAACAAATTAGCTTGTTTTAAATGGTTCCAAGTAGTTAATATATTATTTGCTGTATAATCATTTTCTATTGTATGAATTAAGATGAGCAAATTTTTGAGAGAAAGGTAAGTCCTACTTCAGGAGTAGACAAAAATGTGAGGCCAGTTTTAGAAATATATGGACTGCTAAACTGACATCATTAATGCACTGTGTAGTTAGTTCACTCAAGCCATTGATTATTTACAGGGAAAATGAACGTAAGAGGTTGTACATTAATTTTCTTCATGATATATGTACAGGCGATGATATATACATCTACACATATGTAGAGGCGAAACGTCTTCTATAAAACTACACGTCCAGTTGCCTAAACTGAACTTTCCTAGCTTGCTATATGTACTGTAACTTTTTAGATGTTCTGATCTCAGTACTTTTTTACACAGGAAGATCAATGGTGGCACAACACCTAAAATCTTTATTTCCTGCTTCTGTCTTACTGCTGATTTACACATGATGGTTACAAGGTCTACAAAAAAGTTATAAAAAATGTTTTTTGAGATTTGAATTGTTTTAAGATGCTAAAATTACCCTTTGTTTATTAACTCTACCCTCAAAAACCAATAATCAGTAGATAATCTCAAAAGAGATTTCTGCTACAGGTAAGATTTTAAATATTTTTATAGACCCCTTCATGGCTCACGTCACTGGGGCATCACATAACGAACTAGATGCAAAACAAAATGAGTCTGGAAGCGACCGCTATTAACATGTCGTCTTGTTGTGTTTTTGGGTGCCAAAACTGAATAAATAAGGATTCAGACACAAAGTGTTATCACATACAATCCACTGCCAGACAGAAAAACCGTAGAAATCTTAGGCTAAATACAATTAGAAGAAATGACTGGACTTAACGTTATGGGCTAAACTAAATTGTTACTTTTCTTTAAGTTAATTTGGGAAATCTCTTTTATGTTACCTGCGCTGATGTTAACCTTTAACTAACTCAACGCTAGTTGTATGTTTGACATGTATCCAGCTAAAAGTTGCATTTCCAATATTAACCCCCATAGCGGTATCTCTAACTTTTTGCAATATCTTTGTAGGACAGGCCTAATTTGACAGTCCAAACAACGTCCCCTTCGTGTTCTGGGTCGGATGAAAGTCGTCCTATCAGTTACATCAGAGCCAACTTTTTAAAGTAACATTCCCGGTCTTTTTGGGTGAGTATACTAACATAATCACTAAAATATGAGTTTCCCATGTCCATTCTTACATAATAGTGTTTTAAAACAGGCTAACCGGCACTGTTAAGATTGAGATTGAGACGTTTTGCCTCCAGCTAAGCCCGGTCCACTGAACTACATCACACTGTTTAGAATCCGAAAAGGGTCTATATTCTTGACAGAAACACTCTTAAAAACATTCAGAGCTATTAAATAAAGGTATAAAAAGGCAATCTTTAACCTCACTCAACCTTTTAAGTCCCAGTTGTGTTAGCTGTTATCCTTGCCATCAGGAACCCTTCAGTTGTTTAGTCACATCTAGGTCTTGTCAGCAAGTTACTAATGCGAGTCATTGTTCATTTTCTCTCGTTTCTGCAGATTTTCTCAAAAGACCTGACCACTGATGAAAGCAGGTGCCTTGCAACTCCTCTTGTTGAATTAGGAATTCCACAGCGTAAAGTGGTAGCATTGTTGAAGAAAGGTTAGAGCTGTTTCAAATTCTCCCCTGAAAGGAAAAGGCTCTCTCTCTGTTGGTTGTACAAAAAAGAGGGATGACATTTTGGTTGCATCAGCTGTATATCTAAAGTGTCTGCTGCAAAATGCCAGAATGATCAAAGTCGAATAGAGAGGATAATGCACACAGAGAGCACCTAGCCTCGTTTTGTTAGAATATCTACCCACAAACCTCAGTCAGACCTCATAAAAAGTCATTACGCCCCTCAGTGACAATTCAATGAATACCACCCATTTAATGATAAACATTTACATGGTGACAGTGAAAGAAATTTATCAGGTCTTTACATTAGGGATTAGATTTGGTGGTTGAATTACTGTCAGTTCAAGGGCAGGATGGAGGATTGGAAACTCAGTGGGTGTAACATGAAAGGATTTCATAAGAGGAGGCAGGTGGTGCTGACACAAGACATTAAAGCTCTCTCTTTTCCTCAGGATCAGTCTCTACATCTCACACTTCCTGTCTTTTCTTCTAGTGCCTACCTCCAAACACACCTCAGTGACATGTCAAAGATGTGAGCGGACTCATCCTCTTTGAGGCATAGGCTGGAGGATTGGAGTGTTACATTTTCAAAGTTCAGAGAGGTTTGATCCTTGAACATATTTGTTAGTGCCCATAATTTTGATCAGCCACATATTAGTCACTACATCTTTGTATGGATCATTGTTTAAAGAGCAGTCAGACTGTCTGGCTGTGGCACCAACCTCCCCACGATCTAACAATGAAGGCTCATGAGTCAGAGATTGAGCCCTTCATGTTTACCCCTCTCCTCAGTCAGTGACAACCTGCAAAAGAGAGTCATCAGACTTGTTATTAAGTCATACACAAGGATTATCAAAGGAGTTTATTGTTAAAAGGTAAACTTAAATCCTGCACTCACCCAACAAGCAGACAGAGCCGGGAGGCAGGGCAAACTGAATGGATGCTTTTTATGTGCAAAATTAATAGTCTCAGACAGGTGGCAGTTTGTTTCCTGTTTATTCGAAAGCTTCACGATGAATGTTGTCATGGCCATCAGGAAGTGTACTGGTAAGCAACGGTAGTTGTAAGCATTTATTTCCTTAGAATATTTTCACTTTTGTGACTTGTTTGTATTCAGTGCAATTCAGACATTAGGGATCAAGTTGTAGGGAAGTTGAAAGCAAGGTTAGGTTAGAAAACAAGGCTCCAAGCAGTGACTGTCCCATGTGGTAATGTTCAAGTCATCATACAAAAATAGAAAGGGTATAGAACCACTGAACCCTAGAATTATAGGTTTGGGGAGGACACTATGTACTACTCAGAGAAGTAGACAGGAGGAACAAGGTGACTCTGAAGCAGCAGCAGAAACCCACAACTCAGGTGGAATATTCTGTTGACAGGACAAGTATTTGTCATGCACTCCATAAATATGACCTTTTTGGAAGAGTGACAAGAAGGTAATTCCAAATACAACTGAACCTGACAAATTATTGACTGAGTTGCATTATTTTTAATTGTAATGAGCATGCACATTTTCCATTTCATCTTACAATTATGTGGGCTGTACGGTGAAGCAAGTGGATAGCGCTGTTGCCTTGCAGCAAGAAGGTTCTGGGTTCAGTCCCAGCCTGGGGTCTTTCTGCATGGAGTTTGCATGTTCTTTCTTCTGCTTTACAAACTCTAATCTAAAAGAGTGCCATTCAGATGCTTATTTATTTTTATGGAGAAGTAAAAAAGATGTGATACAAACATTAAAGAGGGCTTCATGCCAACCATGCCTAATGTATTTGAACCTAAGAGTAGAAGTTGCTCGGCAGGCCTCTGGACATAAAAGTAAAGATAACCAACAGATGTATTATCATTTCTTACTTTACCAAATATGGAGAATTTTAACGTGTATAACTTAAAAACAGTACTACATAATTGGCCCCATGACAGTTCCATAGCATTTCAAGTATTCTCCAATCCCTCCAAAAAGAAGACCAGCACTCTAAAAGCATCAGCCTCTAAAGTCTGACAAATAACTCTTACTGGAATCATCCCCAAAAGAGGCTGTTTTTAACAAACTAACAGACGTAATGAAAACGATATAGAAATCCAAAAAAGGGTTTGTACAACTAAACCGGTGGGTTTAAATAGGGTCTCTTATGGAATCAAGCTTTCCTTCTCCAGCTGCAAGATATATTTTTAGTTAGACAGTGGCTCCTCTGCTTAAAGTAAAGTACACAAAGCAAAGATCTCAACTACGCGTTTTTGTCTGGATTTTGATAACATCATGATTTATATCCAAAGGGCAGATGGACAGTTTTACTACACTGGAGCTTCTTTATGTGCCTTGCATTGAAAAGTATATTGCTAAATAAATTTAAGGGACATGCTGGGTGCGAGCTGAAAGTTAACATTCCAGATCTTCTGAAGTTTTAGAGGTTGTACCGATAAAAAGCGTGGGTAGAGGTGTGGGTGTTGTAGCGCAGGGGTGTAGCAGCACAAAGAGCAAAGATCAGTTCCTGATTCCACAGCCCTGAGCTCACCTCCTATATGTCTGCTGCTAGCCACTCCTTTTCTCCTTCACACCCTCCTTTTTTTCATTCTCCTCCCACTCCTTTTCTCCATCTGAGGTGTTAACTCCTTGTCGGGCATATCCAGCGCCGTTGGCATTGAAGTCAGCCTCAACCAAGCTTGAGCTGAAGAGAGGAAGCCATTCAGCTCTTTACAGGAATTGAAGGCATGCATGAGAGTAAGGTTTCAAATGAGTCACTAAAAAATGTTGCTATCCATTTGCAAAAACCTTGTAATCTTCACGGCTTGACCTGGCATGGTGGATGCACGCTTACAGCGTTACGCTAACAGACACAGGTGACTGACTGAGGAGGGGCGCTGGATGGATCATGTTTGCATTCAGACGAAAAATACTGGGTTTTGTCAGGCTCCTCTAAATCACGTTCACTCTATGAGCATTATAAATAGCAGATTAGTGATAATCTGCAACAGAGTCGTCTCACTGAATATCCCAGGCTACTCCACAAATAAAATCATTAAAGCAAATTATGGCATCAAGCATTAAGCCAGACTGACAGGTGAATACAACAATAGAACAAGTAAAAGGAATACTGAAATGAACGATATACCATTGGACTGAGATTTAGCAGCCTAATATGGACTGCTTCAGATGAGGAGGTGGATGGGTTGGAAAATATTGCACAACAGGGTACCTGGGACGGACTAGAAGGGCTTGGCAGACACATGAGATCACTCCTTCCTCTAGTACTGTTTCCACACCGTTCACAAGTGCAGTGTATATGGGGTCAAGTGAGTGTGACATTGCACAACACACAATAGACAGTGACATTTGAATGTGCTGACTGTCACTTGGTAAGTAATGCTTGGGTGATGTTTATGCTGCGGAAAGAGATGACCTTATGATAGATTATGAAGGCGCCAAGGCCCGACTAGTCTTACTTCTTTAGCCTCGTTACTTGCTTTCATCTCCTACCCTACTTTTAATGAAATAAACACAGTTCACATGGCTGCATATTGTCCTCTGGCTGGTGGAGCTATAAAAAGATTCCCTTGGCTGCATTTATTTATCAATGAATGCTGGACTGTGCCTCCCCTGCATTCACACTGAAGGATCAGACAGTACATGATTAAGGGCGCTATTACAGTTTGGCAGCTCTTGACTTTAGTCTGTAACCTTCTCTGGCATAATGTACTCTAATGTATTTGAATTTCATTTGAACTTTCAGCTTCCCTGCTGTCCCTAGCATATCAATGAAAAATGTCTGCTTTAGTGAGCATGTGGAAGTGTCATTAGTGGACAAAGAATCAAGGGAGTAATAGGTTTTTCAGACATAAAGCGTGGCACTCATGCTGCCTGGCATAAATTTATGTTTTTTATTATGTTTTCTTTCGTATTTGTCCTGAGATGAAACGCAGGTTTGTCCATATTTGTGTGCTCCTTTGCCTTTGAGTTTAGACGATGCAGTCCATGCATAGAGTAGAGGGTGTCAATGTAAACACAACCAGTCACAGCAAAGGAATGTGTGAGGGACACAAAAAAATCCTCAAGACCAAGCCCAAAGGAGGGCCGAAAATAGTCAGAAGGGGCAGAGGGATGGAACAAAATGACAGAAAGGGTTTGAAAGCCAGTGTAAACAAAGCTCCAATAAATGCAAGATAGGTTTACCAGCAACAAAGTGGAGCTGAGGCATTCAGTAAGAAATATTGCCTGATGAAAAAACCTTAAGGTAAAGAAAACTCACCAAATTGTTATTTATATTGTTGTGGAGGCATACTAAGGCTATCAATTACAGAAGAAACATTTTTGACTGCCAAACAAGAACGATTAAGTACAAACTCTACACAGTTTGATTATTTTATTCTAATGTCTAATCCCCCTGTTTTCATTAAGGCACACATTCACATTTTGTGACACTCCAACCAGAGTTTGCTACAGTTTGTTGTACAGGAAGCCAAATATTTGTTTGGACACTGAGAAGTTCTACACATACTTCAATACAATCTCACCACTAGGAGGCGCTGTAAGACGCGAAGGCTTACAGTTTGGAGCAATAAATCTATCTATATGGAGCAATAAACCTCTGTCTGAAATACAAACAAAACATGCATGATGTCAGAACCAATATTATCAACCATTAAAATTGTTGTGCTCTGGCATTTTGTGTAGCCTATATTATTAATATAGCAAACTAGCCTTAAGTATCATTAGCATATCTTAATGGGATCTTGCTCATATGCTCAGGGTTGATAGTGCTTTTTGGCCTCACACTCTCTCCTGTACTCAGCCAGAGTGTGGCCATCCATAGCCCCTTCTGATCTCTTCATTTATTTGGAGTCATACAAAAAACATTAATTCAGCAGCACCCTTTAATGTGTACAAGTGTTTTGTTGCGTTTATGCCTCATTAAAAATATGTCCCAATATTTTTCCTACTCTTATGAAGCCTTTCTATGATGTCCACACTCACATTGACATGGTATTTATTTGTAATGGATTGAGACCCGAACGAAAAAAAAAACTTGAGTAGAGCTTGGTCAAACCAAGCCAACTAATTTAAAAGGACCATAGGAGTAAGTACAACTTACCACAATAATGCCCATGGACCACAGAATGTGCAGAGGGACTGAGGGCTGGGTTAAATGTGGCACACTGGCACACAGAGAAACAAAGACATGGCAAGCAGAGCAATCCCAGTGATGATAATTTTGTGAAAGAACAGTCAGATCTATTACTTCACTGTTATTAATAAAGGGTGAAGAAATTAAGGAAAATAAAGGAAGGGTCTCTGGAGGATGCCGGGGGAGCCATGAACTGAGCTTCTGGATCAGAGATTCTGTGTGGCTGCTCCCTTTTCCTACATAAATGGAGGCTGTCAATAAATTTCCAAACCAAACGCTGTAGATATAAAAAAAGATAACTTAAGTCTTGTGACACAGCATGAATGCCAAACAATTATTTCAGACTGTAAAGATCAAGCACACTCCAGTTTCTTAGCTGTGATGCTTTTCATATTTTACATAATTTATCCCTTCAAAAATAATGTTTTTTTCCAATATATTGTAGGTGATGCAAGTGACTGACATAAAACTAATGTCAAATCCTTCTAATAGACTGAGTTGCTGCACTTAATTTAATTGAATGTTAATGTTAATAGTTTTTTATGAACCTTCAACATGGAGACAACCATAATTTATTTTCATTTTAGATTATAAAAAATGTATTGTCAGTGCCTAAGCAAACCACAGCTGCCCACCATTGTGGAGCAGTGCTGATGTCATTTCTCCTGAATTACATCACATCCCAGAGCCAAGCCAATAGCAAAAATGCGATGCAGTAACGCCCTTTTAACCTGAAAAGGGCACCAACACGCGTTTTAAGACATGATTTCAACTAATGTTGATTTCAAGCAGGATTTCAACTAATCTTAAGTAACACAGCATTGTACATTATTAGCCATCTACAGTATTTATACAATTTATCAAGAGATGAAAGTAGAGTAAGTAGTCCTTTCCTACTGGAGGAGATAAATGTTAAGACTGCAGCACACAGTGAAGAGATATAATTTCCACATCTTAGATAATAATTCATGACTGAAACAAAGGAAAACTCTAAATCAGCCACAAAACTTCAACTGATGCATCTGGCTGCAGAAGAATGAGAAAATGCAGAAGTTGTAATCTGAGAGTATCTATTTATTCGAAAGGCATGGATAAAGAAAAAAGAAGGTAAGAGTAAAAAGGAGATTCTGTGAAGGGCAAAGGTGGGAAAAGGGTTATTCATCTGTAGTAGTTGGGAGAAACTTCAAAGGCCTTTAGGAGGCCACAACAGAGAGACAGGTCAGAGTTCTGTAATCCAAAGGGAAGTTACAGAGGCCTGCAACCCTGGATCCCCTGTGCTGCTGAAACTAATTTAGCTAGCAGGCCCCGGAGGCTCCCTAGAGGAGCCAGGCTGTAACCAGAGGAGCTGTGAGTGACGAAGTGCAGGAAACTGCAGGCAAAGACAGGCTGAAACACACATCACGTAGAATATTTTACCAGCCTGCACATACATATACTTGCAGATGTCTCATAAACACTGCTTTTTTAAAGATGGTATGTTTAAGATCATACATATTAAAATAAACAGATGTTCTATTTCTCAAGATAATCACCCGTGGATATCACAGCAAGGTTAAAATGTATGAGTTGACTCTATTGCCACGTTTTACATTTATGTTCTAAATCAGACAACATTATATTTTTAGGAAGAAAAAGAGGAAGGAAAATGTTAAATTACCCAGCAGTTTTCTGTTCACACTCAGCGAAAGTGGAGTTCTTTTTCCTTTTTTTTTTTTGTTCAAGCAATTACTTTTTACAGTCACCCACACTGAATTCCTTTGTAACTGATGCATATGGAATAACTGTACCGACTCATAACCACTTAAAATTACAGAGGACTGTAAAATACAAGTAGGTTCTGTGAAAAGAGACATGATAGTGATGAAGCTTCAGCTCCTGATGCGTGTAGCTGAATGGAGAAAATGCAATCTAAAGAGAGAACATGTGTTGTCAAGGGAAGATTAACCAGTACCTATTGCATATGATTTAAAATTAAACTAAGGGATTTAACAGCTTGTGATAACATGTAGAACTGTATGTGAATGTTTCTCAATACGGAATACAAAATTGTGTATTTTATACATAAACTCTTTTTTAAATATTTTTTGTTTCTGGTGGTAATGTGACAAAAGAGGGAATAAGTAAAAAGTTGTCTTGTAAAACAATGTACATCTATTTTTCTTGACATAGCTCTATAAACAGACCACATGCATGTGATGGTCATTATATGACAGGTCTGGGGTTTGGAAAGTAAGAAAAAAGGTTATGCAAAAATCCAACAGCTGAATGGTGTTATAAGAAAAGAAAACTGATTATCCTGTTGAGCAGAAAAGACACAGCGGGCGTCAGAAGTTCTGTGGTGAAAGAACACAAGAAGTCAAATTAGAACTGCAGGTGGGTGCTTCACAATGCATGATTGCAGGTGTGCTTGTCTTAACAAGCTAAACGTGAACATGCACGTTTGCATCTACTCACAATGTCCTCTCATTTTTCTGCTAACATAAGCTAAAGTCCAACAAATTTGTACACAGGTGTTGAAATCTATACTTGCAATAATCTTTTTTTGTGTATTACACTAAATACTACTACTAATACATACAGCATTATTTTTGTTTTATTGTCTAGTTTATGTTATATTATATATATATTATATATATAGTTTAGGTTATATTAAAAGTCTTTGTTACATAACTTTGTTTTCAAGCTCTGTAAAAATGAATTCCACCAGCTTTAAAAATTTATCTACAGTATATGAAATTTAAACAAGATCAAAAGATATAAAAAAAAAAAATGAACTTTTTTGTCTAATCTCACCACCTAAACGTTGCTTTGGTACAATCATTTGACCAAAGTTCATAGTCATAGACGCAAGGTGAAAACATCAATTATAACCAGCATTACGTACTGTTAAAGATGTTAAAATCTATAAAAAATATTTGAAAGTTATTTTCAAAATGGTCACATTTATCATCTAAATAATAATTCTGAGGTAAAGGTGTTACAAATATGCTCAAATCTAAAGTACAATCTAAAGGAATTTTATTAATGCTGAAAACTGTGTTGCAGCAGCTTCCTTTTCTGACACTATGCTTGGTGAAAAAAGAGCTGCTGAGACTGTAAAGTGGAACTGATACACTAATTCAGAACACATAAGCAACTTAAATTAATGCATAAAAAACATAACACATGAGCCAACTAAGAATCTTATTCCTAAAAGGCATTTTCTTTCCTCATTTATTTTGTAAAGTTCCCCAGTCCCTCATTCAGGAAGAAATCATCACAACATGCTGTTTCTTACCTGTTGGCGTGATGTTTCAAAGTTCTGAAGATTCTCCACCAAATTCACTAATGGTCGTAATGGTTTTAGATATTAACTTTAGTTTTACAAGACCACAAAATATGTCTCAAAATGTTGGAGTTGTTGTCTCCCAAGCAGAAACTAAAATCTGGCTTTTACACTTTGTTTGGAGTAATGATTGTTGAGTTTTTACATAACCCCTCAAATTATTGAAAAGGGCAATCAATCAGCTGTAGCCTGTATCTTCATAAGGTTTTTTTTATTATCTTGTTAAGGGGTTTATGCACACATGTCACATTAAAATAGGTTAATCTTGTGTAACAGTACTTATATCCTCCCTAATTTGTTGAAAGTCTCACTGCTGTTTATACTTGTTTGCACAGATAATTGTTGCATTCTCAGGCATCTAAAAAATGACCCAAGGCCAAACCAGACTTGTAATACTCTACATTTCTTTTTTTCCTGATATCTTGCATAGATTTTTTTGTTTACAAGATGTCACATAAGGAAGTGCTAGAGTGAGACGCTGCCACAAAAATCATTAGCAAGTGTCCTTCAATAACTTAAGTAGTTTAGCATTTAGCAAGATAAAGTACTCTAGAAAATCCTAACTACACTGAGAAAGTGTAATGGCAGGGGGAATGGTAGAAATTATTCACAAAAATAATCCATTTTAAGAGGAATTAAAAAATAAAACCTTATTAATAGCAATGTGAATTAGCAATCCATCCATCTATCTATCCCTTGTCTCCTGCTTATTCCGTCAGGGTTTGGGCGGGGCCGGTGCTTGTCTCGGGTATACTATGGGCAAGAGGTGGGGTACACCCAATCTCTCGCAAATCAACACAGACTCGATCAGTGACATACAACCACACGCGCACACTCACACCTATGGACCATTTAGAGATTCCAATTAACTTAACAGTCATGTTTTTGAACCGTGGGTGGAAGCTGGAGAGAACCCACACTTGCACAGGGAGAACATTCAAACTAGCAACGTGAATTATTTTACTCATGAAACAGTTATGCTCAAAATGATTAAAATTTGTGAGGTGCTATTTTGGAGGTAGGAAGTTTATTAGTCATACATTTCTTTGCTCAATTGTTAAAAGGGTTGGTTAGGGTGGTGGCTGGGGGATAAAAATGGAGGGGGATACATTTTTTGTAAACTAAAGTTTTGGATCCTCACTGCCTCATGTTATCAACCTATTTGTCTTTCCTTAGTTCTTCAAACATCTCTGCCATTTTACCATGTCTGTTAATTCCATCCACTTGGCTCTGCAGCATTGTGTGCCACAGCTTAATTCCTCTAAACTTAAAGCTCTTGCTTTTGAGGTTACACATACAGACCTCAGAGTAATTCATAGTAGCTTTAACATGGAAAAAAAATCTAATAATCAATAGGGATAGGTTGACCTATATATTTTTTTATTTTTAGTGATGCATACTGATTTATTTTTACAGGAGCAAACCATATTAAAAGTGAAACTAGTCATTTACCTCGAGTAATAGCAATCTTAAAACATGTGATTATGGTAGTAGGTTTAGAACCTAATGAGCAGTCCCTGCTTAAAATTAAAGTGAACATGCTAGAAAAAATTCCCACCATGAGGAGAGGCTGACCTATCTTTGAAAAGTGCAGAATTCAAGAAGACCCGAAGGTCCTATGGTGTCCTAGTTTGTGAGTCCCTGTGATAGGTTTTAGTAGTTCATCTGACAGGCTTGTCTCTCATCTGAGCAGCTCCTCTGGCTCTCACACTGCTTTGCTCTCTGCATTATCTATCCACCTCCCCTATGAAGAAAAAGAGCACACCTTACAGCTGCAACTTCTGTATGTGAGAAATGCATGTCATGCTAAGAAGTGCGGGCTCCTCATACAATCTTTCTGCTTAAATGAACTCCTTTCTCTGAATTGTTTATTCAGGAAGAGCATTGAGGTCAGAAATAGGCAGGTGAGTGCGTGTGCCTGTGTCTGTGTGAGCTTCACCGGTGAGATCATCAGATGACGACTGTGGGGGCCTGAATGTCACCGCGGGGAGAGCTGTCACGAAGAACGAAGACCATCTCTCACAATAAAACGTGACAAAAATTTTCTAGCTCCCTTCTTTGTGTGTTGTCTCCTGATTTCACTCACTTTTGATTTGATTTTTGATTTGAATTTCACTAACACCCCCCCAAAAAAAGTCTATTAAAAAATTTTTTAGGATATTTTCTTATGCCAATATAGCTGAAGAGCATTTAATTTTTTAACATAAGAATCTTTTTTTGAGCCATAGTGTTCAGTTGTTGATATTCTTGCAGACACTGAATGTACGGCAAGGTATTTCAAATGCTCCATGAAAATAAGTCGTTTGTTGCCATATCATTCAACACTTTGTCTTCCATGAGAATCACAGAGGTGAAAGCGTAAGTGGGTGGAGGCAGCTGTCAATTGTGGGATGTGATGAACGACAGACAACTGAGGGTGCCAGGGGATGGAAGGGAGGGGTGATGGTGCATCCTAGATCCTGTCGTGACTCCCATCATGACCCGGCCAGTGACCAGCAGAGTGGGTGGACGAAAGAGAAAGATAGATATAAACAACAAGAGATGACCTGATGTGGAGGAACAAGAAATGAGGGACAGGAGAAAAGCAGGGAAGGGGAACGTGGGTTGACCTGTTTTAATTTTTCTCTGAAGCAAAATGAAGGACATGGCAGCAGGGGTAGGTGGGTGTCAAAGTGGGAAAGAAGCATCATCTATTTGTCATCTGTATTTCTCACTCACATCCCGGTATCTTAACCCCCCCATTTCTCTCTTTCCACGCCTCTGTCCTGCTGTTTCTGGCTTCTCGTGGGAGTGAAGTAAAGGCAAATAAGCAGAAGAGACTGTTTATTTCTGATGGTGGAAAATAACTGTGCGTTATTACGTTTGCATTACCTTGCCTTAGGTCACCTCAGCCAGCTAATTTATTACAGAAAACACACCTTAATGATTTCTTCTTCAACTCTAATGAAACAATGGCTCAATTTTAAACAAAAAAAACACTTAAAATAACTTTGAAGGTTATGCATGAAGATGATGAGTTATGCATCAGAGCATTCAAGGTATGCAATCAAAAGCAACGAATTTGATCACTATATAAACAGAAGGCTTTCTTTGTGATGTTACTCTAAATCACACAAAAACAGACAAAAACACAAATGCAAAAACAGGCACATAGATTATTAGCCTTCAGTGCCAGATGTGCCACCCACACGCAACAACACATCATTTGTTCTCAACAATCACAGGAAGTTTGTCAGCGTCCCCCCACAAAGGCTGGGTTTTATGAGATGTACACCCTATAGAGGGCCTGATCTACTAAGATCCCAAACACCCAAAAATAATTGAATAAAATAAAACTGCTTTGTTCAGAGTCTGTAAGATAATATTGAGGCAAAAAAAAAAAAACTAAGCAAAATTTTCTCTTGCTCACAAGATAGAAGTTGCACAATTTCTGGGGGTGCACGAGCAGTTTTTTTTGTCCCCTCCTCTAAAGCCATTTAACCAGATCTGTGATGGTGTCTTGTTCTCCAGTGGGTGTTAATGTTTAGTTACGTTTCCACAGAAACATGCCAAAATGTTTAAGTTCAATTATTGTGTCTAATCTGCTACAAACTGATCACGATTCTCTAACCAATGGAGAACAGGTGCAAAAGATGTAAAAAATTTAAGTGATTCTGTATGTGTGGCTGGCAGTAACATGATTACGCTCAAATCAATGGAGTTAAAGGTACTTATGATGATAGAAATAGATGTTTAGAATAATAATATAAATGAGTATTATTTAAAATGCTGGTCATGTGTAAGTATCTAAAAACAAGTAAAATATAAACGCTAAGTTAGATAATTAGTATTTTGCAAATTTTTGTATTATCTGCAAATAACTGAAGGTTAACAAGCTAAATCAATTGAACATGCTATGTGAGTCTTTTAATAGTTTAAACGCTTGAGTAGATCGATAAAGTTTATGTGTTTTTATGCATGCAAACTTTTGCAGATTAGACACATTTTTAAAAACAGAAATGGGTGAACATAAAATTATTCTTTTAAAAACCACATTCTATTTAATATTTGAACATTTATAGTAGTTGTATTGAAAAGTTCAATCATGCTCATGTGTTATTTTTTGTTAGATTCGAGTAAGAGGTGTGTGCTTAATTTGATCAATAATTCCTTTTTTTAAAAGCTAAGTTTGAAAAAAACCCTCACAGATTCTGAAGTCAGTTGGTGCATTTATTTCATCTAACAGGCTTCTTAACAATGAGTTATTCAGTTACTTAAACTAGTTTTGGAAACTCATATTTGCCTTTTGTGTTTTTTGAGTAAGTTTAAAAATCATAGTGTATCTTCATAAAATACCTATAGATCTAAAAAAAACTACTGGGTTTATATTTGCAGAAAAAATAAATAAATTAAAACTTCATGTTACAGTTGCAAATCAGATTCAAATGATGTTACTGCCAGATTAAGAAATAAATGTATATTTGATATTTTAGTGTACTAAGCAATATTTGTGCATAATACATTTATTCCGAGGAATAGTTTGCAACACAGTCTAATCTAATCTTTTGTAGCTTTGAAGGAAATGACAAACCTTAAAAGTGTGACTCTGCAGATGTCTGAGGCGATAGAGTGAATAAAATTCTATATTACTTTGACAATTTAAGGCAGCAAGAGCAGGTCCTGAAATTATTACCTCAAATGATTCAGTGGAAAATGATGACGAACATCACTGTCCGGCATTCAGTCACAACTTGGCCACCCACATTAAAATTATCTGAAGTTCAGGGTTAGATCCAGGAAACTTCTGTTACAAAATGTTACACGTGAATTCAGAGTAAACAACTTTGAGTTATACTGTCATCTAAACACACACTTCTAATGAGTTTATCTCAGATAGATTGGGTCAAAATGATTTTATTCTCTTACAAGTTCTGGTTTACTAAATTATTGGAAAATCTTCCAATTTGCTAAACCAGTTTTACTCTTAAATGTTTTCATCTCAACCTGAGGAGTTTAGAGCCTGTCTTAGAAGCAAATGTGCATCAGTTTATCATCTTTTGCTAGTAAAAAGCTGATTATGACTGTGAGCCACTGTCTTGACCTTAAACCGTGTGTCCTTGACAAAGAAAGAACAGAGAAGTAGACGTCTATGAACCCTTATTTCATGTTCATTTTGAGCATATGTATAGATATATTTATAAAGAGAGATATTTTAGAACATACTTGCATTAGAACATGCGCCTGATTTATCAGCTGCAAGTTAATAATGCAAATCTCCAATTTGATCATATTCCATAACTACTTCAGTAGAGATTTGGTTACAGTGCAAGACTACTGAAGTACAGTGAACAAACTTTCTTTAAAAAGTTTTATTTGGGACATGGGGTCTTGTTCTACTAGATGTAGATATCTGAAGAGATTCACATGGAGTTTTAAGCATGCTTAACATTGTCATTGAGTCAAGTTTATTTGTATGTGTGTGTATAAATTCATATTTTATAACCCGATCTTGTGTTTTGCCTGATGAGTAATACAATTTTGCATTTGTCTTTGTGCAGAGCAGTGTCTAGTATGAATTTATCTTGGCTCTGTGTCATCTGTTTACATGCTGTATATTTCCTATAAATGATCATGTTAAATACCTAAACAATTTCAGATTTGAAATATAAACATAAAAAAAATCTGAGACTATTTCTTGAAGGTGGACTGAAGGCCCAGCACAGGTGTTAGCAGTAAAGCACAACATCCGCCTCAGACCTGTACCATTATATTCACAGTTATCTCCAATTTTCATTTTCATTTCTCATTCAGAGAAAACATATTTTTTATTTAGGAAATGGCTCGAGTTTGAGTTTGTTTTTCTGATTTACATTTCCTCCTCCTCAGCGTGTCAACGCCAAAAATGTCCGGACCGACTAACCTTGGAAGTCAAGTGTTTTCAAAAACATTAGTAAACCAACCCTGCCCACACAAGCTTGCTGCAAGCTCCCCCTATTTGAATTGACTGTGCTGAACAATCTGACAAGCCATCCGTGCATGGAGTGAGCAGAGATATGATGACAGATTTCTGTATTGTCTTTAAACTTGCGTCCATGTGGTTTTAGTGGGAGAGGCAATGCAGTAAGACAAGTTGGAGTAATAAAAAAAAAGTGAGCACCATGCCAAGTCATGGTGGTGTGTCTGACATTCTGACGTGAGCATTCAGACACAAACGCACATCGGTTTATACACTGGGTGTGCACCTATAGTTGCCTTCAGGCAGCTTCATACAGGTGATAATTATCTTCTGATGTATGTGTGTTGACTCGACACGTCAGCTCCACAATCGACACACGATCATGTCAATGCAACGCCTGTTTGTCTCACAGCCAGGGCTTTTGTCAAGTGGTGCACATAGAGGGGTGTATGCTTACATACAACTGCACTTTTCTAAAGCACCACTGAGATTTGCACCTCCCTCCTAGTGGCGTCTCCTCTGACCCAGTCTGGAGGTGGCAAGGCTGAAGCAGTGCTGCTGCCTCTAAGGAATTCTTAGTGCAACAGCTGAGCTGAGTACCACCTTGGAAGACCATAGAAAGAATCTTCAAAACAAATCAAAACCAAAGAGGCGTGAAGTGTCATACACTGATTCATTCCTTTTGAGCATGAATGTATGATGAGCGAAAAGAAAAATAAGACGGCATTTAATTGGTGCTCCACTGTTTCAAGAAACATTTTTTGTCAGTGCAATGTGAATTATTAATCATCATCATTCAATTTTGATGCTTTTCTGTAAAACTTTACATTCCTGTCTGAACATACCCTGTGTAACCTGCTTAGCGCATAGTGGTGCTGCTACAGCTTCACCACCTCCACACACATTGAAACACGTGTCTGTCTATATTTCTAACTTTTGGCACTCCCTCTGTCCTCTCTGGCCCTGTGTGGGAGTGTGTAAGAGTGGGAATGTATTTCTTACATTGTGGGGACCACTTTCCATTAATTATAGCACATCTTGGTAGCCGACTGTTCTTGTGGGGACCAATGCCTGGTCCCCATGGGTACAAATACAGTTTAAAGGTTAGGTTTAAGTTCTGGACTAAAATGTGAATTGAATTTAGGTTAGGGTTAGGTATGAACCCGTAATAGTTAGGTTTAGAGTAAAGGTCATGATTAGGCTGTAGAAATGGGTTATAAAGGAATGGAAGTCAATGGAAAGTTTCCACATGTATATAGAAACATGATTATATGTGTGTGTGTATTTGTTTTCCTACAAATACCCTACATTGTGGGGATGTAAAGGTACATATGGGGACATTCAACTGGTCCCCATTTGATAAGATTGTCTTCCTTGAACTGGGTTGGGATTAGGACTAAGTTGTGAATGGTTGGGTTAGGGTGGGAGTTAAGCCATATAAAATGAATTTAAGTCAAGGAAATGTCCCCATATGTCATGAAAACAAACACTCGGGTGTGCATGTGTGTCACAGAAAGATGGAGGAGTGGGGGACAGGAAGGAATCATATCATGAAATGAGAGCTGTGGGCAGTGTGTCTAAACTGGCCAACTATAGGTAACAACATTACACACTGTCCATCTGGGGCTGAGCCTGTCCTCCCTCTGCTGGTAAAATCAACCATGTAAACAATATCGCAGATACACTGAATCCTCTCTGTAGTGTGATTAGTCTAACCCACTAAGATGGAGTAAATTCTGGAGTAAGTCTCACCTATTAGGCCACCCTAATACCATGCCCATGTCTAATCTAATGCCTAATTATTTATCTTTGTGTTTCTCAATGAAATGGAACAACTTGTCAGCATTATTTGTAAGAAGTGCAATCCTGACTGGAACTCCTTTTTCAATGAATTATAAGATCATGTTGTTCTTGCACATGCTGACAGTACAAGGTTCTGACCAGTTCCTGATGTTCTACTTCTAGGTCAAGATGTTTTCCTCACAAACATATGATGAAACTTGAAGTACTGACTTAAATCAAATGGATGTGAGTTCTTATAAAACATAAATTACTAAAATAATTAGCACTGCCCTACTATAATAATACATAAAGTTTTGGACTCATTTCATCCTTCCTAAGGGCAGCTGTGGCACAGTGGTCTTTCTTGCTCCAGCAAACATAAATGTGCTTGTTAAATGCACAGCATGGAGGTTGAAGGTAAAGATAAGCCTCAATTATGTTTTGAAGAAAACAGACAACATGTTAACAAATTAAACATTGCATGGAAACACTATGAAGCACACAATGGACACTGGGCTTTCTAAAATCTTACTGAATTTCATTATGTAGTAGGCTACATATTCAGAGATTTAAGATACAAAACCAGTATGAACAGCCCTACATGCCTGATGGTGGAAGTAATGCACACCTTTAGTTTATTGGTAACTGCACAAGAATGATGCTCAAGCACAAGTAAGATATTATTTCTCTTTTGTTTCTGACTGGCATCATAGCAATAGTTTACTAAATGTAGATTAAATGATAAATAACATTTTGCCAGACAATAAATCTGTGGGTCTGCTCTAAACTTATATTCTGATGTCTTAGCGAACATTTAAATTAAACCATTAAGACTGAAGTATTAAGCATTGCATTTGATTACCATTAACATTCTAAAGGCAGCCTAGTAGTCAGACAATTCTGTCTATAATTAACTTTCCAAATTATTTTGGATTAAACATTATTTAAATGTTTGTTGTTGTAATGCATTTTTTGCTGATTTTAAAAAAGTACAAAGGGCTGCAAAAACAAAAAAACAGAAAAAAAAAACCCAGTGAAATCTCCACCTATTTGCAGCACCTCCTGGGTGTCTTTCAGTGCCCATAGCTGGCAGGTTGCCTGAGAAGGTGACCAGTGCCAGGCAATCTGTGTTCAAGCACCTATATTGACCTGGCATCTGTTGGACACCATGTGGGGCTGAGAATGTAAGCAGAAGGCAGATGCTATAAATGAAGGAATTATGAAGGGATGTTTTATGAAGTAAAGAGTAGAAGGAAGCAGAAGTTGCTTGCTAGTTGTGTTCCTCCCTAAGGTTACTTAAAACTGTCCTGACTGAGATTTGGCAGTCTTCGGGGTTGGTTGGTCCAGTAAGTGACTGTAATATAAATTATAGGAATTACTTTGGAGAACAATCTCACCGAAAAAAAGGTGTTGATAACAAACATGGAAAAAATACTTAAAGAAGTGAAAAAGAAGAAGAAGGAAATAGGGAATAATGGCCAAGGAGTTATAGCACTTTCCCTTGGGGCAAAGATGAAATATTTGCAATTCCACTTTGTTCCTGGGCTGCAGGCTTTTACTCTATTTGTATGGAAATCAGTTTGTCTTTCTGTTTTTGTGCAGAAGGTACCAAATGGGAGGCTAAGAATGATCTAGATGGAGGCAAAGTGAACAAACGGACTATTGAATGCCAATGCAGCTGGAAGGTTGCAGCACATATGGTAAAAAAAGCCATGAGTTAATGCTAGGTGGATTTATGCACCTGAATCACAGGGAGTCCGTTTTCTTGTTATTTCTAGAAGTACCATCTTATAGCCCAGACTCACAGCTGGGAATATTCTGATCTGAGATTAGGGACTGCTTTCTGTCAGATAATTAGCAGATGTTTTAGAAGGCCTCTGTTTGGTTATTTGAAGCTGCTCCAGAGTATCGCTGTGTATAAGTGTGCACTCTGGGTGTGCTGAGTGATGCTGCCACTCGTCTATTCATGGCCAGCTGCTTAAATCTACAGCTCAGGCTTTAGGGGAAAATGCATTTCATCTCTGGCACCCTTTACTCTCCTCTGTCACAACCCCCATCCAAACTCCCTTCCCCTTGCTTCTTCTCCACCTTCCTTTCCCTTCCTTTCTGAGTCACAGCCGCCAGCCACAAGTCTGCATAGGTCTGAGTCATGCCTGGGCTCTCGTGAGATGGGTCCTGCTGTCTGTGAAACCACAGACATGAGATATGAGAACTGGGAAATGAGAGAACAAACAGACAGCAACAGTCACATGGATAAACATTCAGAAAAGCAAACAGTACAAATAGATATAATTTAAATGTTAGCAATCTTTTTTAAGTAAAAAAAAGCAGCCTGGAGCAAAGCTGTGGCACCTGTTTCTCATAGTGAACAATGACATCCGAGCTGGAGTGACTAAGGTTCAGTCGGACAAAGGCTTAATGACACTTTTATGACTTAGGTTTAGAGGGGATTATTTATTATTATCTTTTTTCTTGAAATAGAAAAAAATAAAAGCCTCAGAAGTTGATGAAAGCGACCCCAGCGATTATTGACCCATTAGAGTAAAGTTATCTAAAAATCCTTAAACAATCCTTAGATAACCAGACTCTCTAGACATTTTCATTAGAAATCCATGACTTCCTTTTTCCCCTGAAGTGTAACTATGACACAAAGGCAGAAAATCTTCCAACCGTTTCATAGTTTAATATTACTTTATCATTACCCGTAGGTAAATTTGTTTTGTGTAGGTTGAGGAGTTTACAACATTCACACATTCATAACATCTGAACATAACCAGAAACATTCAAAAGAAAGGAAGTAGGGCTAATGTGCAAGAAGTATTTGTTTTTCCCAACCAGTAGATGAATACAATGAAACCAAAGATTGCCTGCCCCACAGGGGTCAGACGATTTACTACCTTAATCGAGGTCATCATTTACCAAACCGTTGGCTGCTTTTATGCTCATAGGGGGTGAACTAAAACCAGCAGAATGATCAGGATACCGCATAATAAATTTCTCATCTCTGGCACAACATGTACACAGCCTTGAGGTGATCCAGAGAAAAAGAACACATTTAAATCTGAGAAACATTTTTTTATTCTTACTTGCTGTGCTGTTAACAGAACAACAATAAAATTCAAGCCAATCATATCCAGGTGTTACTTAAATCAAACTGTTTGTGACCTTCTGATTAAGAGGTGCAACCGAACTGTATTAAAGGGCTAAAAAATCTATAAAGTAAAACTTACATTTGTCCCTTTAAAATTAAAGACTAACTGATGCTAATTCTACTGATTTGAAATCACCAGTAGGTAAAAGACAGTATGAGCAAAAGGTACAATAACAGCGTCTTCACAAATATTACAAACATGTTATGTTTGCATATGCCTATTATAAATGTAGCTAAACAAAGGGCTCAACAGATCAGCACAAGTTTCACTAAACTGCCTCATAAATCATGACAACAATTGCTGATATTTACTCTCGCTCTTTAAAATAGCCATTTTTGATATCTTGGGGGTCGATGTTGAAATCCTGAGCATTTTTCTGTTTTTTTATACAATTTTCTGAATTTCCTCTGATATCAAAGATATTAAAATATTAAATGAATATAAAGAAACCGTGTCATCAGTGCTTCCTCCCTGGCCTTTCTGGATAACAGTTATCCAAAAGTTTAATCATATGGAGTGGTAGGAAAGTACTGCCCTCCTTACATTGACTTGTGTTATTTTTTTTGCCATACTTAAATTTTTTAGATCATCAAACAAATCTCAATACCAGACGATAGATAACACGAGCTTTCCCATAAGAAGCTCATCTGATCATTACATGCAGGTGTTTGAGAATATGGGATCCTGAAGATTCTAGTCTTGTTATTTACCATATTGTAGTCATTAAACATCCTTATTCTGTTCTTTTGTTAAGATATATAAATTCATTAGTTCATAGTAGGAATACCCAATCCTCCCCTCTCCTCTAGACAAGCCTGCAAAACATCTGCTGTCAGGGCCTAAGGCATGCTAAGTTTAACATTTGAATAAAACAGTTAAAGTTTAGCTCTACATTTTTTTCTGAATTTTACTTACACATGGACCAAAAACAGTATATTACACACTCAACAATGTAAAACACACCTTCCATGATGTCCATTTACTCCCCATAATAATTCTGCATGAGTTCTGGGAATCACCAAGATGTTTTTTTGGCCAATGTTTGGTAAGCATTTGTATTGTGCCTGATCTGTACATTTTTGATCATTGTCTTTCTTTACTCTGAATAATTATGTGTTTTATTGGTGAACTGAGGTGAGAGTAGTTCTGGGCTATTTTGGGACTTCCTTTATTAATAGTTGAGGAGCTCTTGCAGAAAATTTGGATGGCCAGTTACTTCTAGGCAGGTTCATCAATGTTCTGTTTTCTCCATTTTTGGATAATGGCTTTAACTGGGGTTTACTGGAATCAAAGGTCACAAAGGCTTAGAAATGGCTTTTTTACCCTTTAGTTCAGTTCAGTTCATTTGAGATTCTTCACAGAATAGCACATGTTGATCTCTTTGCTTCTGAGATGTTAGGTTTTGCCATCTTTAAGCCAACTTCATGTAGTCAGTGAAGTTCTGTGATTTACATTTTTATACTTAAACTTTTCCTGGGATAAAAACAATATACATGATTTAAAAACTGGCTTCAGGGGTTAAATTTAGAATCTTCTTTTTTTTTAGAATTACAAAATACATTATTCATATGGAAATTTCTTCCTTAACGTTTTACAAGAACTGGAAATTCCTGCACGGCACGATAAAACAACTGAACATTATTAAGTATATTGTTTATAAGACTTTATGGATAGTTCTATCTTTTACTTTACAACAGTTTCTCATCATGTGTTGAAATAAACTAAAGTGAAATTTACACTGTATTGGGGATGTGTGGTGTTACGGATAATATGACTGTGTCACATGCATTTTCACATGTCAAGGAAATGTAAATGATAGGACTGAAGAAACTTTAACCTTTTAATTTATGTAAAAATGAATAAAGACTGCGTAGGTCACATAAACTTTCCCATAACTCATTGATAGGGGTATTTAACTTTAATTTAGTAACTATAAAACAACATTGTTTTACTACCTCTAAATACTGTACATTGATAATTCTTTTTGATATGTATAGTATAGGTTAATACTTAAACTTTAGGTAGAGTCTGGAGAAGTGTTTGAGCTCTTTATCAAATTGTCTCAGTCTTTTCCATTTGGACATATAATCTGTCATACTTATGGAAACAACATAGCAGAGGCACTTAATCTTTCACCATGGTGTAAAACACTGTATGTATAGAACATAATTTAGATATCTTCCAGGAACATGCAACCATTGGAAAATCCTTTGCCAATAGGGTCAATATTTATAGTGAATGATTAATGATGTCAAATTTGAGCAAATTTAAGTCTCTAACAGTAGCGAATTATCAAAGTATTTGTGTTTCTCATTATTTTAGATAAATGTGGTTTGTCCAAGTCCCAAACATTACATCTTAATTATGTCTACATCTTTGTGCCACAAATATGCATCATAAATACAGCAGAACAGGATGGTTTATTGTGGGAGATTACTGTGTGGTTGGTGTTGTTTTGAATACTGAGTTATTGGGCACTCGGCCCAACTATCAAACAAAAAAGAAAGAAAACCTTCAGGCTGTTTTAGGCGATCTGTTAGGCAACATAGAACTGACACATGACCTAAAAATATTATGGAGATGTATCTTGTTATTATGAGATAACTATCTCATAAGAATAAAAAACATTCTTGTTATAGCAAGACAGATTTACATTAAAAATGTGATAAATATCTTTTTATCACAATATGCAGTTTTATGGCATAACATCCCTTTCACAGACATTTTAATGCTTTATGGAAGGAAGTGTTTTGGAAACTTCCTAAGGAGAAATGGATAAAGAATATGTGATTTTCAGACAGAGAAATAATGAATTAAATAATTAAATGGTTAATATATATACTTTACAACCTGAAAGAGAGGGAGTCTGATGACAGCAAAAAAAAAAAAATCCTGGGTAGCTTAAAACATTCATCTTTAGGTTACTTAGGGGACATTCTGAGGGAAAGGGGATGCTAGATGTCCTCTGGTAGCCAACCCCTGTTGTCACAATGGAAAAGTCATGTGAGACTAACTGTAGACAGATTATAGGCTGTTCCAGCAGGTTGTTAAATAGTCATGTTTACAGTAAAGGTTGAATTGTGTTCATATGACAACATACATTTATTTATTTAAATTCTCCTGATGTCAACAAAGAAGCGACCCTCGCATCCTCCTTGTTTGCATTGAAAAACGGAAAGCTTAATAAGACTATTACCAGATGCGGGTGTGCAGGTGGCGCAGTGGTTAGTGCGCATGACCCATGTATGAAGGCCTTAGTCCTCGGCGCGGGCGACCCAGGTTCGAATCCGGCTTGTGGTCCTTTCCCGCATGTCTCTCCCCCTCTCTCATACCCCCTTTCCTGTCAGCCTACTGTCAGAAAAACAAGCCACTAGTGCTATAAAAAGCTCAAAAAAAAAGACTATTACCAGATGCAATGAAGTCTGATTTTGTAGTACTGCTGCCAAAATAGAAAAGTATGTATCTTTTTACATAGAACAAGCAATAGACTTGTTCTCATCAAAAGAGCTGAGTAGAAATCAGATGCTCACATAAAACCACAGTCATTGAGAAAAAGAAACAGTCCCATCCCAGTCTAACATTCATTTTGCATGTCTACAATACTGTTAAAAAGGAGAGATAACACATTTAAAGAGAAGCCAAACAGATAAGTAGTAACTTACAACTTTTGTTAGCACACATATTTAGTTATTTTGCAAAGTTTGCTGATCATTTTAGATTCTGGAGAAAATTTTCAGCAACTTTCAAGTTGTGAATTTGATTATCATGGTCTACATTCAATGCAAATCCACAACTTTTTTTTTGAAAGAGAAAACATTTCATTTAAAAGGCAAATTTAATTCCATAATTTTTTATTATTTCATGTTTTCATGTAATTTTGTGTTACTTTCTTATTAAGCAATCATTGGAAAGACGGCTAACTTGATAGAAAGAAAATGTAAATGAAGGCAAGTTTATGAAAGGAAAAAGAAGATGGATACAGTTGGATTAAAGACAGATAATAATGATAACTGTGTTTAACTTAAATAAAACAAACCAGTGAGTTTAACTCTTCTTTTTCATTTTTCTGGAAGTTAATTCCAGATTAATGGAGCAGAAAACCTAAATGCTGTTTCTATGTCTGAGGATGTAAGGTGGACTTTAACAAAAAGGGTAAGTGGTCTGAAAGGTTAACACAAAGAACAAATCTATATTATATTTAATTGCTATGCCATTCAGTAATTTATGAACTGTTAGAATTATGTTAAACTCTGTTTTTTGACATACGGGAAGCCGGTGTAAGACATTAGTCAACTTAGTTGATGTGCACTATTTTTCAAGTATTAGGGATGACATGGATGGCAGCATTCATGATCATTGCATTTTATCTGGCTGATTTTTTTATGCAGGTGGGAGACTTGTGCTGACATCTTTGCAATAATCCAATCAACTAAAGATAAATGAATGGATGTTTTTTCAAGATCTTAGTAGGTAAATAGTCCTCTTATTCCAAAAAGTTCTGAATCAGAAAGAACAAACCCTATTCTCCATTGTTCTTGTAGTATGCCCTGGTCAGGAGTATCAAATGCATTGCTGAAGTCCAGTAATACTGGACCACACTATGGGCTACTAGAAGTACAATAAAGCACTTCTTCTACAGACTACATTTATGCTGAAGCCAATGAACATTTTCTAATCTTTAAGGTAGTATGACTTAAATAAAATATAGTATCTTTAATAATATCTATCAACATTTTACATACCGCCTGGTTCATATATACTTTCATGATTGAGGGCACATTCAGTTCTGTTATGGTATAATGCTGATGATTCACTGCTGTTATAACACCCTCAGCATATCTCTCTGACACCCACTGAGACCTGCTGTGTATTTATTTGCGTGCGTTATGCCATTGTGATAGAAGTTGTGTTTTGAAACCAAGTTGTTTCAGACTAACTTTAGGGAAAAAAAATATTTTTCTTTGGGAATAAGGATTAAAGACTCTTTTTTGTAAGGAACCTAATAGTGGAGTCTGCGGCAATGGCAAAACATGTGCAAGAAGGGTTTTAGTCTATAAAGCTGCTACTGAGCATGGCGATATTGAGAAGTGGAAATTGAGCTTTTCAATTCCAAGATCAAAGAACCCTACCTTGCTGATTAGGATGCAAGGGAAGCTCAACTTTCTGCAGCTCTACCATGCAAACATAAGAGGATTAGTGGTCTAACTAGTGAAAGGACAAAACATAAAACACAACAACTAAGGATCAGATGGTGGAAATGCTCTCTAGTTTAATGTGCATGTGTCCATGTATGAAGAACAGCAAGTGTGAGTCCTTGAAAAACTCCCAATGTAAAATTTCTTACAGTTTGCTTTAGAGTATGTCGATATTGGATTTTTACTAGGTACAGTGTTGTGAAACTGTTAAAGACTTTGCATCAGGAGCAAAACAGGATATGTGTTTTTGCAGCACCCTTATTTTATTTTTTTAACTATGGCAATGATTTGATTTCAACAATGGTGTCCTCCTTGGTCATCCTCCATTAAATGCACTTTGGCTTAAACAGTACCGAATGAAGCAATCTGACTGACTTTGCAGTGGCATAAATGAGTTTGATTTGTAAAGCAAGAGACAAAATAAATTCCTGATGGGCATCAAAATAGCAGCTTCCTGTTGCTGTGAACAAGTTGCAGATGCTTTGGTATAACCATTCAAATGATTATGTACAATTCTCTTATGCTTCCTACATTAATATTTGACTATGTTATGTTGATAAAAATGTATTAAAATGGGTGTCGGTTGAATATTCTCAACCCTCCTTCGAGGCATTAGAGCATATTTGTACGAATTGTTTTGCAATCTCTAGGATGATTTGAGAAATGTACCAAAGCTTCTTAAAAAAACAGAAAGTAATATGCATATGGTGATTATTCATAATTTACACAAAACTAATTGAATCATTTATTTATTTTAATTTATTGGATGCATACCTCACAAGTAACATTGAATTTTTTCCATTCACAAATAGACATATTGACACCTTGGGCACCTTACCACTAAAATGGATAGAAATAATAATAGGAAAAGATTTGATGTAACTTAAGTGTTAAACCTATGTATAATATCTCTTCGTGAAGATTTTTTGAAAAGAAAGTTTCTTGGCTATAACTTGATAGGAGGGGCTGGTTCAAGTCATCACTTGCCATAACTGGCTGTTTTCATCTAATACTGAAATTTGTTTGATGAAACATTAAAGTGAAACAAAAAGCAAAACATATACAATCTGTGAGTGCTGTTAGTGCTGAGTTAGAGAAAATAAAAAGCCTTGATTGTGTACCATGATATTCCTGTGTTTAACTTTAGCCTTTTCTTCATTAGATTCAGCTTAAATAAAGATCTCCTTCATCATCAGCTGTCAGTGACCTTACTCTTTAGGGTCACCTGGGTCTCTGAAACTACACACTGCTTCCACCGTCTCTGCAGTCGCGCCATCTCCCCAAGTGCTCTAGCCAAAGGCCTTTGGCGATGGTCAAGGGCCATTGATCTTCAGAGGTGATAGTTCACATGGGGGCAGCTTTTCTAAGGATCAAAGGTCACAGCTGAGCGGGTCAAGTGAGATTGAACGTGCCCGCCGTGCTGCCAGGAGCCATGGAGGTCAGTTGAGCACAGTTCATTCCTCAAATGTTCAATAATGGCTTCCATTGATCAATTGAACTCGCATTCGTCATTAAAGTTTTTTAATTCACAGCTGGTTTGTGTTATTCCCTAGAAGACAGAAAGCGACAATCCAGATGCACAAAGCACTCCTTGGGATTGATTTTGGATGAAAATCATTCTAGCCCACGGACAGCGGGCTGTCGGGGGATTGGTCACTATCAATGGGAAACAATGGTTGCTGATTGGATGTTGCCTGAGAGACTTCTGTGTTCGGCTAAACTACATTGCTCATCAGCTGGGTCAGGAGGCCAATTGCAGATTTGCAGAGAGAGACAGTTTTCATCAGATCAGTTGGTTTTTTGAGTATATCCAAGAGCAGGTTCATTTCATTAGCATTTATTCTACAGTTGTATATTTAAAAAGAAATTGTTAACAAAATAAAGCTTATTGCTTTTACTTAAATGAGCATTTTAAGGAGTTATGCTAGTGAATGCCTTATGCAGCTTTGTTGTGGCTGTTTTCTTTGGTATAGATCAGAAAAAATGGAAACAGACTTTAAGCATGTGTTTTGAATGTGGGAGGAATATTTGTGAAGGACAAGAGCAAATATATATTCAGAAACTGATTTTATAATTATTTGTGTACATGGACAGCAAAGAAAAAAAATACCACAGAGCTGATCTGTTGTTGATTTCTGGTATTTAAAACAAAAAATGTGAAACTCTTCATGATGAAAATGTACTTCTCTAATAGCAACTGTGAGGCTTTAATTAAGAAAGTACTAAAAGTCAGCACTAAACAAAATAGTTAGGTTTAGTTATTTGTGTCACATTCTTTTTTCTGTAGACATTTTTCTTTCCTTAATCTCGCATCATTTCTTCTTTTCAGATCTTTGTTCATTTCTACTTGTGGCCCCCGTCTTTCCTTTTTCTCCTGCTCTGCCTGTCACAGTGAGGTGTGGGTAGGCTGCATTGTGATAGGAATAGATGTTCCCCCTTAGCGAAACCTGCAAGAGCCATTTGAAAAAAAAACTGCTTAATGGAGAACAGTAGGTAAGGTGTGGGCAGTTTATACTTTTTTTTCTAAGCTTCATAGTTCTATTCTTTTTTTGCTGCTCCCACTGTCTGTCATTTGCTTATGATCTGTGTCTTTTTGCGTTTTTTTCTCCCTTCACCTCCGCTTTGGTTCCCTCTCCCATGCCCTCATTTTAACCCCCGTCTTCGATGTAAGCCTGTCTTCCTCTGTTCCAAAATGTTTTTCTCTCAGGTGGCTTGTTTCCTTTCTCTTCCCTCTGCACCTAATCCTCACCTGCTACATTCCCAGTGTGGCCTCTCTCTGTCTATATCTATGTCTATCTCTCATGCTCTCCTCCCCCTCTTTTTGCTCTGTTTTTCTTTCACTTTTCTTTTATCTGGGCGCACATTCCTCTCCTCCCACACTCGAAATTCTCACTAAATGCTTCCAAGTGTCTGGGCCCCGTGCCTCCCCAAGCTGGCAACACAGCCGCCACATACACATGTACGGTTACACCCACAGAAAAGATGTACGTAAGCACGTACTAGGCTCATTGTGAGCATCACAGTACAGGGCTAACAAAGTAAACAAAAGACATTGAAATGGGAGGTCTTTTTGTTGCATGTGTAAATGAAGTCATCTGTTTATTAGCTTATCTATTTATCAAAGATTCACTTCTATTCCAAGTGACGGCACATGTATTCCAGACAGCCTCTGAGACTGCAGTTAATTTGAGAAGTAGATTCAGATTAATAGTACATAAATGCTTTAGCCGAACACATTCTGAGTCTTCTACCGATGCACACTTCTGAGTCACACTACACCTCTCAATCATAGGACCCTAAAAATAACAACCAACCTTGAAGCAGTGCATATGAATCTGTTAACTTCCTCACCTTGGCTCAGTTGGTTGATCAAGCGGTAAAATTGGTGTGAAAGTGGGATAGCTGGTTTTAGAGGGTTACAGAAAGTGATGACTTCCAATGTCTCAAAACAGTGAAGGGAGGGGGCTTCTAAAACAATACAACATTTTTGATGAGCAGCAATCTCAGCGTAAGCCCGGTGCTGCATTCAAAGAAGTTGTGTGCAAATTTAGGTCTTTAATTTAATGGAAATATTTCATATATATAAAGAATTTAAATTAGTGACAGGCTAACAAAAACACCAAAAGTAACAAAATCATCACAGCTGAATATTAAACTGCTCCAAAAAATCTTTTTAAAAAGATAACATCAGAGAGTACATAGTATCATGAAGACAAAGGGACAGCAGAAAACACAAGGAATAAAAAGGGTTTATGTTCACATTATAAAACCATATCCCAAGCTTTTAACATCTTACAAAGCGCTGTTTCATCTTGAAATGAAAAATGAAAGTTCTTAAACTTAGTTGACACACACGAACAGCATTATTCACAGATGCAATGTAGAGGCCAGAGATCTCTGGAGGAGCTGCAGAGGACCAATTGCTCTGGCAGGTAAATCTGTTTACATGAAAACCTTTGCTTGTGCTCTATATGTCTATGAAATAACATAAAAAACAATTTATCATTGCAGTCATTGTCTAAACAACATTTGTAAGTAAAAGGTAAGTTTTTGAACCAAATCAAACATATTGAAACTGAACAGAACAGTGTATGTGTTAGAAAACTAGCAACGCTCATCATTCTAAAGTCATCATCTACATGTTAAAAGATGCTGGAGGCAGAATCAAACTTAAGGGAATTTGTTTTTAATAGAGACAGGGAGGCTTGATCAGAATTAATGGTTGCTCACATAGCAAACAATAAAACACAATGTAGATAATTGTAGGTACATTATTTAAAAAACAATTAAATAAATACTTTGTAAGGGGACTGCACATGTCAAACTGTGTTGCTTTTATTTCTACTTTTTATTATTTACAGAAACATTTTATAAGTTATCATTTTTGTTTACTTTTCCTTAATTTTACTGCCTTTTTTTAAAGATGAACATCTCTGAGATCCAACAAAAACCTAATTTCACAACAACCGTAAGTTTTGCTGCCATTATTCTTTAGTCTGATTTCTCAGCTTATTTCTGTATGGTAACAAGCTCGTTTTAAAAAAAATATATAAAAATAGTGATGAAATCATTATTCTTTTCTCCCTCTTGCATCATATTTCCTCCATCCAGACTGCTGTTTTCTGCTGGCTGTTTCTGTAATCTTTCAGACATCAATAATTCAGGCATGAAGCAGAAGATGAATTATTCACGTACTGATGTCAGACATAGATGCAGCACGCTCATGCTATAGGCCTGCATCCCCCTTTTAAACCACCGAGGAAGAGGGGGTTACCATGTACACAATTAAGTCAAGTCTTTCCACAAGCCTTACCACATTCTCCTCTATGTCACCATCCCATTTTCTCTCTCTTCGTATACAGTCAATTCGCTTTTCATTCTTTCTTGTCACCTAGATTACATGCATGTAGAGCGAGGCTCTGCTGTTTGAAAGAGACAACACAGGGACAAGGATAAGTAGTGGTGGCTGAAAAAGGGATTTCACTGTCTATCCTCTCAGCACACAATGCAAGCCAACAATCCTACAAACTAATCCCATCGCTGTTTAAAACTCAGGGTGTAAAAACATTCAGGGGAGCCTAACAGGAAGACAGTTACTCTGCCATACATGCATTCAAAGCATTATATTATTCCACAATGTTTTCTCTTCCTACCCCTCTATTATTACATGTTTTTTGGAGATATTTTTTGTCTCAATTTTTGGGTCCTTTTCTGCATTACTGTGAGTCACAGGCTCTTAATGTATTATCTAGCCTCTGGCTCTATTTAGACACACACTGCCTCCTTAACAACTGTTCACATTAATCATTTGATTCAGCATGACGCTAATTAGGATTTGTCAATACTATTAATCTGCTCATCCAGCCCTCATGTGGATCTGAATATCGCAGTGATTATGTGCAATAGGCCAGCTATGGATACAACATTACCTGTTTCAAGGCACAGAAAGAAGAAAATTGTCTGACCTTTATGAATAGATTCTACTGGGGTATTTTAGGTTTTGCTTATATAATGAAAAGGCACGACTCAGATTTTGTAAAAAAAACAAAAATATATCAGCTAAGGAAATATCAAGAATACTTAAGGCATTTGCCTCACTCGAAGTTGCTGTGTGTTTTTGCCATCTATAAAATGTGTTAGCATGGTTCTAACTGTCAGCTCATTGGTCCAGGCAACTCGTGGGAAAAACCAATGTATTGATATTTAATATCAAACAACAAAGCAGGTTTTGGAGTAAGAATATATACTCAAACTTACTTGTCCATTCACTGCTGCAAGAATAATGTCTTTGCAATATCTTCAGGGGCTCTTTACACAAGAACTGATTGTAGAGATTTAGTGAATAAATAGCTTGATAGCTGTCTCCTTAATCCATGATACTGTATCATTTTATAATCGGGAAGTTTTTCTACGTATGAACAACCAGTCTCTTAAAAGACCGATATACAATAAAATATGTTAATATTAACATTATTATCAAAACAGGACAATATGCTATCAACTGCACGTTAAACTACCTTAGTAGAGAAAATATATGAGGAAATTGACCCTGCCTGAGTACACATGCACAATTAAGCTGCTATGTCAGCTCAATTGCATGCTAAATGTTGTGCATTTTCTATCAAAGAAAGATGTTTTGCAGCAAGTTCCACAGACATATTAAAGAATTAATAATTCTGACTGGAATGACCAAGTTGGGGCCACTGATTCCTAATTATGAGTTATGATTCCTGATTATAATTAATAATAGACTATTATAATAGGGATTACAATATAATCCCTATTATAATAGCCAAGTAGCTCTCAGTCTTTGAAAGCTATACATTTATTTTTTTCTGCATGCCTTGTTGTGTGGTATTATACAACAATAGATGAAAAAGTGATTTGCAAGCTGGTATTCTCAAGTAAGAACTTTCCATATAAACAGAACAAATACAAACCTCTCTCCAAATACAAAAAATAATTGAAAGAAGATTTCAAGTTCAAATGCTCCAGTGAACAATCTCTTTAACAAGAATAACATTTATCCAAACAATACTACTTTTCAGGCTCAGAAGCAGCAACAAAAACGAGGTAGATGATGCAACAATTAATAGTATTTATTTAAAGCAAAGAAAGTAAAATAAAATAAAGCTTTGGAAGCAGGAACCCAGTCTGAATCATTATCACCGTCTCACGCAGGAGCCAAGCCAAGAGGAGGAAAGTGTTGGATCAAAAGCTCTGAAAATGATCGAACCAAAGCTGCATCTGGACCAAAACTCCAGCAGGAGCACAGTGGATTAGTGGCTGACTGAAGCAAGACTGAGTCTTGGAACAAGGCTGTCAGTCCCTCTTTATGCCCCTCTTTATGCTCTGCATTGATGAGAATGATCTGGGAAGACAAGCAGAGTATGTGAGGCAAGAAAGAACAATCCCTGTAAAACATACAAAACTGACAGAGACACAACTACCAAGTGAAAATGGAAAGAACAAGGAAACATAAAAAATGGGTAAAAACAGAAGTAAAAGAATGAACTGAAACTAAAAAACAATAAATCATTGAATTGGATTTAAGTCTATAGAGACTCCAAACTTGGTTAATAAGACAACAGACCCAATGATAATATATGCGGAGGTGTTTTTCTATTTTTTGTAATCATTAGGCCTATTTAACATGTGTGTTTCATGCAGTAGGGTCAAATCAACACCAGTTTATTTTCCTACCATAAGTAAACCACACAAAAATGTCAGGAGGTGGTTGTTTTAGGCGGTGGTGAGGCAGAGGCTGGAACCAGGTTGTTGTGAGAAATGATGTTTTTATTGGAGAGCTAGTCCAGAATGTAGTTAACAGAAGATGTAGTCCTC
>JAUZNJ010041589.1:0-33914 GCA_034780135.1 Jordanella pulchra | reverse complement strand
ATATGTATATATGTATGTATATCACAAAGACATAAAATATTTCTTATAAAACCGATGATAAAGTTTTATTTCTAATACTGAAAGAACTATGACAGTTCAGCTCTGTATAAAGCATTGCCTTTAGAAGCTTAACCAGGGAGAATTGGGAGTGAATCTTGTGGACCGAAGGACACCAGTGCTGATGCTAATGTTCAACTTTCTATATTATACACTCTGCCAAGTAGGGAGAGGTACCAGATCTGGTACTTTTATTCTTACTGAGTGAATTCTATTGTTACTATTCATGTAAAATCAAGTCGTTCCACTTTTTGGTACTAAAGTTATCATTGTGACAGAGAGGGAGTGGAAAAACGATTGTTCTTTTCATGGCTAATATGGCTAACCCAACACTCCACGCACAAGAGTGTGATGATGGTAGAAGCCACTGCCACAATAAACAAAGCAAGCGTTGCTAACAGTAAGAGCTTGAAAAGATTGTTCCACTTTCCAAAATGTGATGCAGATTGAACTCACCGTAGTATTTGTAAACCAAAGTACAAGACTTCATATCTGAGGAAGCATCTGATTAAGTGCAAGAGTGCACAGTTTTCAACAGCCTCAGATCCATGGCTACAGCTGCATTCTGCACAATTAGCATCCGTTAGCGGCTTGTGTTCCACAGCTAGCAACAAGGGGGGATCATCATCTTTGTCTGCTGCAAGTAACTAAGCCTAGTGTCTGAGATGATGTTTGCATGGTACCTATAACAGGTACCATTTTTTTTATCGACACAGATTTTAAGGTACAGGAACAACGTCAAGCAACTGATGCCAGCCAAACCACGTCGAAAATTACCTAATTTACCTTTAGGAGGTGCTGGAATCCTGCAGAGCAACAAGCTAACCAAACACTTGCCTTTATTAAGGAGGTCACTTCCTTTTTATGTAGTTTTTCTCTGGTTTTAGTTTAAGTCATGAAAATTTGTGATATTACGTGACCTCTTTTTACACATAAAAAGTGAGTCTGTAATCTGCTGGAAACAATGTTTTTGAAGGTGGCCTGAGAGCTGAATATCTTTCAGGTGCAGCATACCGGGTTTTTTGTTTTGTTTTGTTTTTTGTTTCTTGGGAGATCAGCAACTATAAAGTCCTTCTTGTCTCACTTTTATTTTCATTATATGACCCACCAGACCTAACTAACAGCAGCACAATGCATCAGTATAAACTAAAACTGTAAACAGAAAATGAAAACAACAGCTGCACGTCATCATTCACACGCTGCCGTCTGAAATGTGAACCATTTCAAAATTCAAATTTGGATCGCAGCAGCAAATTCCAACAGTAAGAGAAGCTATTTATGCTGAAAAACTACATGCTCATCTGTGTCCACTTACAGCATGCATTATAATGAGTTGTGACTGAAGGAGAGAAAAATAATGGATTGTCAGTGATGAAATGTGTCCTCTAGCTATTTTGTTGAAAATGGAGATGAGACAACAGTGGTGAGGCTGGAAATCCAGAGGAAGAAGTAAATAATCTCCTTTATTACACACAGCTTGGCTACATTTTTGCTTCAGGTCTCAAGCTTTTAATGGCCAGGGATAAATACACAGCTGAACACATACACACCAACACTCAAGCACTCTCTTTAGTGGTGAAATGAGCAGCACCGCTGTGAAATAGCACCCTGATGTAACCAGATCGTTTTCTCCACGTGCTCTGAAATCTAGTTTGCTTTCTATCGATGTAGAAACTCATAAGCATATATCCTCTTTATACCACTGGAGCAGCAATGTGTCACACAATAAAGCGCGTCTTCCAAGGCCTGTTTACAATGTTTTCTTTGGATAACCTCCCACATCACTGCTTTTGCTTTTGGAATCCATTATTGTTTACTTTTTTCTTGTTCTTTCTTTTTTTTTCTTCTTCGAGAAAAACATTTTGCATTCAGGCTATAGATGTTTCAGCTTTCTCAATCCACCATTTCTTATCTTCCTTCGTGTCCTCCATCCTCCTTCTCTTTTTTTTTTTTTACAAGAAGAAGAAGCAATCAATTGCCATAGCAACAAAGATACTTATCCCAGTTTCTCTCACACCTGGTTTGAGACTGATGCTGAAGTCATCAGTATAGACGTATATTTTTTTATTCATTTTCTCTTAATCTAACTTGATGGGCTCATTTTTTTCCATGAAGTACTTTTTTTGTACGTCTAATGTCTGCCCCCTCTCAGTTTTGTCCTTCAGCCAGTTTTATCTGTCTTAATATATGTATTTCATCCTGTCCTTTCCAGGCTCTCTAATCTCTGTCTTTAGAATTGTGCATATTTCTTTATTCTTCCGAACTCTCTGTGATTTAACTCATCAATTTATTTCTGTTGCAGTGTGCTTAAAGGAAATTGGTTTCCTGGAGATGTGTCTGGATCAATATAAGCCAAATGGATGCTAAATAAATATTTCCTTTGACTTTTTTATGTTTGAAGGTTAAAGTAATCAACGCCTACTAATATATTTGCTGTCTTTTTCAGAGGAGATAAAGACCTGAAACTATTGTAAAAGCAGGATTATTAGTCATTCCTATAAAGTCACATATATGAAAATTCAATTTATAATATTCCAATATAGGTTTAGTAAAAAAGAAGAGCATAGACAATGAGAAAATGTTTACATTTGACATTACTCCTTCAATTATGGAAATACGCTGTTTTAAAATTGGTTTATATGCAAATTATGTTACAAAATGTATCCCTGAGCTCAAGTTTCCGAAACATTTTAAATTGAAAGCAGAGAACAATTTTCTGGATTTCTTGACCCTCAAAATAATCACGTTTTAGGGTTTTAAACTTGACATATGATCCCAAAATGAAAACAGATTTTCATCTAACAGATGTTTTACAGTAAATAAATGTGCTTTAGACTGCAAAATAAGCTCATGAAGATTCATTAAAAAAAAAATATCTGAAAAATTATCTCTAAAAAAATGTTTGACTGCAAAATGGTAAAATCGGAACCATATTTAATCAAAAAACTTGTAAACATTCATTTTATTGCAGTAACTTTACAAAAGAGGACGATCTGGTTTGATTGGTGCCAATAGGCAAATAAAAAGTCTTGATGTGTTGAAATGTTAGCAGAACCCTTTGAAAGGTTAGAATTATTAAACAAAGTAAATGCATTAAATTAAACATTTGATTTGAAAAGAAGCTCAAGCCCATTGAAATGAAACACTAAAAAGTCTTAATATTAAATTGAGAAGCGACTTTTTGACTTTTTTGAGAAGCAGTTCAGTGAAAGTGAGGAATTTTTATACTAAAACATGAATATTTTAAACCATGTTTAGGGTTTTGTTATATTGGAAGGTCAACCTCTGCCTCGGTATCAAGTCCATTCCACTTTCTAACATGTTTTTTTTTAAATAATAATGCAGTGTCCTGTCGACAGATTCTTCCACCTGAGCTGTACATCACAGCAGCTATTCCAAAGTTACCAATGAGCCTCCTGACAGCTTTGTTTTTTTGTTTTTTTATTGGCGCTCTCTAACAAATCTCCGGGGACTTTAAAGAGCAGCTGCATTTATGCTGAGAATAACTCGCACACAGCTGGAGTCTATTAGGTGACTTTCTGAAAGCAATTGGTTGCGCTGGATTTCATTAAGGCGTATCAGACCAAGGGGATGTAATTACAGATGAAACATTTACTGTCTACCTTTCTCTACAGTTATGCACCACTTGGGTTGGTTTTTCACATAAAACCCAATTAAACAAACAGTAAATTATCTTGAAAATCTTTTTTGAGCTGAATTACATTTTTATTCCAAGTGCATTTTTTTTTCTTTTTTTTTCCACCAAGCTTAGTTGTTTTTAGCATTGTTGATTATAATTAGTCTAATATTGAAGCCCTGAGGGTCTCATTCTCCCTGCTGTTATTACCCAGCAGGCTGTGTTTAATAACCCACATCTGCGTTTTGCAGCCAAGCTAACATAAATCATCTCAAGATGCATTTTCTGATAAATCTGATTCATCATGTTCGTTTTTATTTATGCATATTATGATACTGATTCCATCGACTTTCACTCAGTCAGCAAATACCGCGTTCTATAAAGTGTTTTTTTTTTTTTTTTCCTCATATCTAGGATATTGCAGTGAGCACATAATTTCTGGTGAGGGATTTGTGCTACTGCATGCTCACACACAGGTGCGTACGCATTAAGCAACCTGTCGAATAAATGTCAGCTCCAAATCCTCTGCAGGTGAAGCTGAGGCTCATGGTCCAGGATTCAGTCATTTGCATTTCACTACATTCCTTACAGGCACGCGGATGCACTCAAAAGCCTGTGTGGCAGGTTTGGATGCTACCATCGTTTATATGCTTGTGTTTGGCTCCATGTTTTTTTACCCACTGCTGTGTAAATCAATATTGCAAATAAATCTCATCTGTGATTTAGGTTTCAGACCCAACTACATTATCTGCGAGTTCATCATTCAAACAGCTGGGGTGACAGAGAAGGAGTGACTCAGTGAAAACGTCTTAAAATATGCATGTTGTTTAACAGATGATTTATTCATGAGGGGGCTGTGTTTGCCATTAAATGTAGGCTGCCGCTGGGTCACTGATGTTGGCTAAAGATTTACGGAGAGGAGAAAAACAAACAGTTTGAAATGAGATCGGATCCTGTATGGGTTGAAACGATATTTAACAAGTTTTCTGTTGTTTTTTTTGTTTAGAAGATTTTAGTTTGTTTCATTTCTGTTTTTTTCTTGCTTCCAGATTTTGATCCTAACCTTGGTATGATGGCCGGAATAACCCCCATAAACCCAATGATGCCTGGCCTCGGCATGGTGCCTGCACCCGTCTCCCAGGACGTACCAGTCGTGAAGGAGATCATCCACAGCAAGAGCTGCACCCTTTTCCCCCCCAACCCCAGTAAGTCGCTATGCGGTTCTAATCCTACATTAGTCTAATGCCACATGGGAGACGCCACATTCTGCACTCACTAACCCCGAAGGGTTGGAGCTAAAAGAAAAGAGCCCTGAGGAGGCCACGATAAGGCTGCAAAGATCTTAATAAGGCCATCTACTGCTGATAAAGCTAGAAATTATTCCTTTTAAAGGGAAGATGCTTGAATGATGTCACAGAATTTCTTTTAGAAACTCAATTCTTCGTTTAACAGATTTTATTTTTGTTCACCGTTTACTCCAATGTTATGAAAAACTTTCCTTCCAGCTCTTTCTCTTTTGGTGACATTAAACCTGCAATCTATTGTCATCATCAGCGAATGAACCCAAGCAGGTGGATTTGTGTTTCTTGTAGCGAACTAACAGGGGATACAGTGTGCAGCAGCAGGTGGGGGAGGGGCAGCCTTGCATTGCTCGTTGCCTCAAATATCTGACAAAAAAGGGAAAGATTATCAGTGGAATAAAAGGTGTAACTTTTAAAAACCTATATGTGTAGTGAAACCACCTGAAACATGTGGTCTTAAAATCATTTCCTCTGCTAAGGAGGTTAAGATTTCATTGGCGTTTGTTTGTTTGTTTGTTTGTTTGTTTGTTTGTTTTCAAAATAACTTAAAAAGTGTCTAGCGGATTTTGCTCAAATTTTCACAGAAGGGGTGTATTATAACCATTGAGGAATGATTACATCTTGGTAATGATCTGATATCATGACTTTACACAGCAGACCTACTCATGGTCCACTGCTATAAAGTTTAAATTTGCAGGTATCTGCTTGTTTATTTCTCTGAGTGATTTCTAAAGCCTTAAACTGTATCCTGTCTCTGAGTCGTGGAACAACTCAGATTTTTTCTTTGCTAGTAATAAAGAGACGAACTGGGAGTTTTAAGGCATGTGTCACTGTATAATTTGTCTAGAAATGTGCAGCCCAGACTGTCATTTATATTTTAACTCTCCAGCTCCTCCTAATTATTCAGAGTGATTGATGCCACCTTTGCTTTTTTTTTCACAAATATGGTGTATTTTTCAAAAGTGAATATATTTCAGGAAATGTTACCACGGTTGCAAGGTGGCACAACCAGAATTTACATCACCGAATGTCATCTGTAAAAGCCATTATTAGTGTTCCATCTCTTTTGTTTGTATTTTCACTTTGATGAACTTTTAAACAACTAACAGCAGGTAAAATGAGCTAATTAAAAAGTTGACTCCAGCTGCAAACATTTCTTCTGCTAAGTTCTCAGGAGTGAGAAGAGAAATCAAGTGTTTTAGGAGAAGTTACACACCCTGAGGTTAAATAAAGGATCAGCTTGTCTAGAAAATCCCCAGAACTTTAAATCCTGTCACAATCCATCTCTTAAACAAGTAAAACTTCTTCCCTGTGTTCTTTGTGCCGTGATGTGCATACATAAATGGAAAAGTCGACCAGACTGTTCAATTTGTTTTAGAGTTTTTTATGTTTTTTTTTTTTCTCTACGCCTTTGAATGACAGGTACTTTTTTTGATATAGGGTACAAGCGTTACAGGCAGCTTGGACTCAGTATCCTTTAAAATGTAGACTGGAACAGTAGGGATTTGAATCATCAGTACCATCCTGACCATCACAGCTTTTGATTTTTTTCACCTTTCCACTCCCCTGGTTTCTTTCCTTCCAACCTGCTATTTGTTCTCTGTTTTGATCCTCATCTCCTCTTCATATGTTTGTTGCTGTCACCTCTCTCGCTCTAAAAAAAAAACACAGCTAATCTCAAGACCAGGTATTTTCAGCACCTAGGAAGAATCATCCAGACCTGACTTTTCTCATGAAAGTCAACTAACCGAACAGGCAGACAACCAGCATGTGAAGCGCCCCGAAGGGAACTGCCTTCTATTACGATGGTGGTGGATTGATAGTGCAGCTCGGTGGCCCTTAGAGATGTGCTGCCAGGGTCTGCAGATCCTCGCAGCGTTTCTCCAAACAAATTAGTCTTGAAAGGGGCCAGAAGAACAGCAGTTCAACCTTATGTGTTGTCATCATTTCTGTTTGTCTCTCAATATGACAGAATATCTTAAGAGGGTAATAGTCTGCTCTTATTCATAGCATTCAAAGAGTGACGGTTTAAGATCTGAGGATGCTGATGTCACGCTCACTAATAGCCAATCAGGATTAACATAATGAGACGAATGTTATTGAGGAATACACATAGAGGGCATATGTTGTGGTGAGACATCTCACAGATGAAATGATCTCTGCAGTAGTATTTTTGTTGATGCCCTAATTTTTTTCAATCTCATCTGTTTGTCTCAAAAGTCAAAGCCAGGCTCGGAGCCAAAGGTGCTTTCCACACAGAAAAGCATAAAAACTACACTAGACAAAGCGGAGGAGCCATATTAGTCCTTGTAATACTCATTACAGCCAGTGAGGGGCGCAATAACGCTGCCACAAAGGTAAAGAGGTTGGAGGAGGGAAGAAGAGTAAGATGAAAACCACAAATCCAGGAGTGCAAAAAGAGGTGTACACCATAGAGGACCAAGATGTGTTGGTGTAACATCAGCTATAAATGTTAACAGAAGGCTGGTATTCATGTTGGCGCTATTTGTGCTGACATGTTAGAGGTGAGTCCTATGTTGATTCGCTTATGTCTGTTTTTCCACGCTGAGCCGCCAAAGGGGACAGCTTCAGACCTTCCCACTCTGGGAGTGGATTTTATTAATGTAAGTTTTGCTGCTGGAAGGGACCCATCCGAGCCAAAATTTGGCACAAATACCAAAACCCGAACTCATGTTGACGAGGCCTAAATCCTAAGCAAAAAAGGAACAAGAAATGTGCTCCTTGTTTAAATTAGTACTTATTTAGATAAAGCTCTGGGTTCTTTCAATTGGCATCTCTCTATAAATGTTTGCTGAATATCTCAAAAAGAAGTTATTTTCTCTGAAAAACCAAACACCTCCATCTGTTTGGCTTTAAATCAGCTCCAGCAGGATTGAATGTCTTATACGTAGACTTTTTTAAGGCAGCAGAATCAGTTTTACTCAACCAGTTCTCCCTTCTTTATAGTGCTGGTGCTGCCATTTTAGGCTGCATTATTTAAAGGTCAGTTTTTTAACAACAAACTTTTGGTTTCCAACTATGTGTAAATATCTTAAAAACAATTTGACATGTTTGCATACTAACTAGTTCCTCAACATTACTTTGGTGGATCATTTCTCAGGTATCTGAGAATAAGATCCTGTGGCTGTCAGATTCACCTCTATACAGAGACAATGTCACACTCATGTTAGAAGGTGACTGTGATTAAAAAGGAACAAAACGTACCTCACAGTTCACTCCTTCCACTGGCTATAGAATTGTATTATAGGAATAGCATAATTAAAACAACTCTACTTCCCTCATTCCCATATCCAGCATACTCCCTTATGTTCTGAACGTCTTGCTTTCTCTCGCTCTATAGCAACCAGAGTAAACACAAAAAATATATCTTAAAACATAGCAAAAAAAAAAACAAACTTTCAATATTTAAATAGCTTTTGTACACCTGTCCTTCCCTTGATTTTTTTAAGCTTTGCTGTTACTTTTAAACAGAGAGACTGAAAAACAAAAGATGACATTGTCATTTAAACTGGTTTTACCCTCTTATATTACTGATCATTGTGGCTATGATTGAAATATTAATGGTTACTATGTTAAGCTCCAGCAAAAAGTAGATCCTAGACTTGATTTTTAGATTTCCAGATGGCTACCAGAGCGATCAGATCCAACATACTTCATGACCTAATGTGGTTAGATGGTCCGAAAAATAAAACGGAACAATTTTCATCTTTCAGCTTTGCTTTTATCTTCTGAAAGTCTTGCTCTCTCTCTCTGTCTCGCAGCCTAAATGAACTAAAGACTCCATGTCATAAAAAACAGAGTTCCCTATCTCCTTACTGCTTTTGATAATAACAAATGTTACTTGTCCCTCAGTAAAGCCTCTGCACCACAGTGTATCTTGTTCAGTCTAATTCGATAGCATTCAGAGTAATGTCTTTACTTCTTTAGCAAAGATTGCTTAAAGTGAAAACGTATTATAGCCATTATTCCCTTAAATATAAAGAAAACCAATTGGAAAGATCATTCGTATTTACAGATATGGCACTGATACTGATTTAAATGTCTATTTGTAGGACTTTTACTTACAGCATCAGGAAGTATTTTCTTTGTACCCCTGAAGAAATCTTTCTCTGATGCACTCTTCTTTTTTAATAGTATTCATTAATTAAAAATGCTCCCACCACCGGAGGTCACTGGGACAGACCCAGAATTTTCAATGTAGATTTTGTGACCTAGCTCGACTAAAAGTGTTTTATAGTCCTAACTTAACAGTTAGCAAAAAAACAGGAGTCAGAGACAAAGAAAAAAGGTTTGATTACCTCACTTAGTACATTAAGGTCATTTTTTTATATAATCTACAGCGTTTACAGCTGGCTTCCTTTGTGTGTGTGCAGAAAGCCAGCTGTCAGCCAAGGTTTTTCTCATAGCTAAAGGTAAAATATGGCAGGTATATTAGTTTGATTTCCAAGGACTTTTAACTTTTAGTGTCTGTTTTACAGAAGCTCTGGTGTTCTCCCAGTGGGACGTGGCAGACAGGTGCAATATTATGGTGCCAAATCATCATTTCAGAAGGCATACTGTCAGAAGTGCTTTCAGCTGTGAAGTGGGGATTTTCAAGGAAACACTTCTAAAAAAGTAAAGAAAGTGTATGACGTGCGGAAGTGTTGAAAATGTACATTTTAAAATGGTTTAATATTTTTAGTTTTTATGGTTCTAATGGATTTTATTTAAACATGACTTCATAAATCAGGTGAGGAGCTCTGGTTTAGCTTAATGGATTACCCAGTTTACTGGTTAGACTTCCTCGTCGTCTTATCCTGGAGCAGTTTAAACCCTGGGATGTCACCTGTTACAGGCCGAGGGGCTCCTTTGAGGCGGCGCTATATTAGTGCTGCAGAACGCTGCATTAAGGTTTTTAGCAAACAAGGCAGGGAAAGCACTCATGTCTCGACAGCCAGGTTGCACATATGGTGTCCATCCTAGTAGTCATTGCCCTCTGGCTGCATGCTCTCAAGCAGACACTACGTGCATCATCCTCGCTCACTGACCTTTTAGCTGAGAAACAACAGTCCCCCCCCTTCCTCCTTTCCATCTTTCTCCTTCTTCCATCTCCTTAGTGTGTTTCTAAAACACCTAAAACACTGGAGATATGCAGTTTCAGCAAAATGTATTTTCCTTTTTACCGTCCACTTTAACTTCACTATGCATTAACTCTATCTATTGCCACTTAAGCCCACTCGTAATGCACCTGTTTTCTGTGAACCTTTTGACTTTATCTCAATCTGTGGAATGAATTTGATTATCAAATTGGACAGAAAAAAAGTATATAGGGTTTATTCCTCTCCTTCCAGAAATTTTATATGTTTAAGGTAGATAAAAGCAATATTTTTTTATTCTGGTCACTAGAGGAAAAAATGGTGCCGTCTGTGGAAATTAGCAACTTAACGAGAAGGTCTTACACAAAGGCATTTGAAATGATAGATAAATTATCTACAAGTAAAGGGAGATTGCAGATCATGGTGTTTTTTAACCGCAGTATGCATGATTCATCCTATTGTTGCTCTGTCATCCATGAGCTAAAGTACTTTAGAAATAGACGGTTTAACTTTACTTGTCAACAAGAAAACAGAGAGAATTGTCAGATTGTCATCAAATGGCTGGAGGTCGTAGCTCTGAAGACCATGATGCATTTGGATCAGTGCCTGCTGCGTGCTCATATGTGAGATAAATTAAGCTAGCAGGTTTACTTGAGTGTGTCTAAGTGTGGTTTCTGTTCCCTCTATAATGGTTGACGCCTCCCTGCTGTTGCATCGCCTCTCTCCAGGAGCGGCTGTTTATCGAGTCAAACTGATGTATGGTGATCACCTTTCCTCAGTGAAGCAGCAGCCACACTTGCGTGGCCAGATCCTCAGGTGGTGTTGAACTAATAATGAGCCACTGTTTTACTTTCATAGACTTCCATTTGTCGCCAAGAGTAAGTAGCTTGATTTTTTTTGTTTTATTTGTTTTAATTTTGTGAATTTAGAAACCTAGCTGTACATTTAAACTCATTGTTATGCTGGAATATAAACTTTTATTCCAGTCTGTAGTGTTTTACAGTCTGTCTCCAACCATCTTCTTATCAAACCTGACTAGAGTCCTGCTCCCTGACAGCAAAGCACTCCCACAGGATGACACTGCCAACACCATGTGTGTTCCAACTGACGTGCATTTTTTCTTTCCCCCCACTTTTTTTCTATTTGCATGCAGCCAAAACATGCAATTTGTCTTTTCATACTTTAGCACCTACTTCCATCCATACATATCTTATAAAAACTATAAGCAGCTTTTCTGTCGGTAATGGTTTTATTCTTGTGACCTTTCCATTAATTGATACATGAGCCATAGTTGTATTCACAGTAGTTCCTCCCGCCTTAGCTGTGCAGCTTTGCTAAAGTTACTTTGCTCCACCTGGCTGCTTCTACTTGCCAGAGGCCTCAGTTTAGGCCTCATTTTAGGGGATTATCATGACTAACTAATTTTGTAGTAATCCGAGTCTAACTTAAGTGCTACTTGAAAGAATCAATTCTGGGGTTCTGATATCCTTATTATTTTTTATTTCCCACAACTTTCCTCCTGCCCTGTTTACATAGTTATTTGGTCTTAGTGATGCCGTTTGATCACAAAGGTTCTCGATAAACAGATCTCTGAGGCCTTCACAGAACAGCTGGATTCATGCTGAGATTACATCAAAAACTGGGCTCTATTGGTTGGTTGTCTTATTACTTCTGTTAACATCCCGTCCACCACTGTGAAGGGGAGCGAAAACTAGAAACTGCTTTTGGAGAAACACCAACTAGGTTGTTTTTCTTCAATGTAAAATGAAGCTTTTGAGCTTTTGCAAACGGTGGCAGTTGAAGACAAATAAATGCAAGAAAACATCGAATCAGTTCTTGACAAATAGGGATGAGTAAACATGGGAGACAAAGACGATCTGGTTGCTGTCAGATTTTCTGAAGACTGGTTATTTTTTTTTTTTATATCACCATGATATTACTTTGGTTGCAAAGAGATCAAAGGCGACCAATGATGCACCAGTGAAGCAGGCATCTATTTTTAACTGCATGAAGATACAGCATATCCCTATAACTGGAAAAAATAAACAGCAACTGTTCTTCTTTTTGTAGTCAGACTGAGTCTGTGTTAAAATTAGGTTTTCTGCTAGTTTTCCATTAAAACTTTGATGACCTTTATATAGTTCAGAAAGAGGAAATGTCTTATTTTATTCCCTGATAATTTTGATACACATTTACCTGAGTAATTACACTTTTCCTGGGCTTTGGTCCATTTTCAGAGGCAGGTGTTAGAAACGTCTCCAGTATTACTGAAAAGATTGGGTTAAGCTCAGCAGGATATCCTGTAGGGCTTTTTGCCACCAGCTCATTTTTATGCCTTAACCGGTTACAAATGGAAGTTTTATAGATGTATAAAGCAAGTAGATAGACGTCAAAACTTCATATATGCAGCCAGTTCACCTATATCATTAAGCTATTTAAAAAAAAAAATGCTTTCAATTTTCACAGAAGCAAAGCTTAGCTGGCAGGTGGTTAAGATAGTGAACTAAGCGGGTGATAGTTACCACTGTCTCAGGCAGGTACTCAAGAATTTACTGCTGCTTGTGAAAAAGTGAATATAGAGTTATGTAATGAGGTATGTGTTGACTGATATCTAACTGATATCAAATTTCAGAAAAAAGAAGTTTTGCTGAAAGAAGGAAACTTAGTTACTTTTCCAAAACAATAACTTTTGCTGAAAATCGTTGAGATTTTAGGTTCATGTAGGTATGAATTATAAACTTCTATTACAGTTTGGTAAGAAAGACGCTTTATTAGAGTGATTAAAAAAACAGAGCACTCCGCCTTTTTCTTTTACATAGAAACTATTCATTTTCCTTAGACTGTTTTGTCCTGTAAGCCTAATTTAACAGAGTGTGAGATTTTTATTAAGTGTATCATCAGTTTTTCAATTTGAAACCAACAATGAAAACGTGTGACACCGCTTATTTTCTCAATATTTGTTGTTTTTTATAATAACACAGAAAAACTGAGGCCAGTTCCTAATTTACACAATAACTTTTCTACTGAACTAAATGTGAAGAAAACAGATAACAAGCCTTCAAATTTGTTTTGGGCTCTAAGATAACTATAGTATTATGAGTGGCAAATAAAGAAACGACAAGAGAATCAAAGTGTGTTTCAGTACAGAACATTCAATGGCAGCTTTTCCAAAGTATATCATGAAGCACTTGAGAAATCATAGCAGTGTTACAGTAGCAACGCGCTAATGATAAATTAGCCTGATAAATGTATCATTGTTACACTGGCTGTCTTCAACTCTGTATAAACTTTGTATAAAAATTTTTATGAGTATAATTTAAATACTTTTCAAGAGGTATACAACTTATTTATTTATACAATATAAGAATAATATGGAAGACTGAATACTTAAAGCCGAAGCCTCTGCAGGTTCAGAATGCTGCTGCAGCTGCTCTGCAAGAAATCAAAGTATGAAGTTTAGGATTTGTGAGTCTGGGATGACCTGTCTGTTTGCGCCAGTGAAAGGAAACCTGTCTGATCAGAGTAAAAATAAAACTTCATACGGAGCCTGGAGCTGCGCCGCAAACAGCTTTGTGCATATCTGATGGCAGGGATTCTACTGTGGAAGCCTTTACTGCCTGGACTGATAAATGATTTGAGCTGCAGGATATTCTTCATCCTGATGGATTATTTCTTTATGACCCTGTAGCTGACTTTGATGGGTTGTATAAGGACATTTCCCCAAACTTGTATTTTTAAAGGACACATATGATGGAACGTATTTATCCAAATATAAATTAAATGTATTAATGACTTTATTATTGAACTAATTTGATCATGATTTCATTTGAGGAGGATTTGGGATTGAAGTTGATGAACATTTGCCTGCTCACACATTTCCATCATTCAGCAGGCTGAGGTATTTGTAATAGGACTCCTAAAGATGAGATGCTGTAAGAGTGCTAAAGAAAATCTATGTATATGCTCATCATACATTTTTTTTTATAATTTTATGTATATTTTTGATTTAAGTTTGGTAATAAGGAATTAATAAAGGAGCTTCTCTCCTTACTTATATTTTATCAAATTAATTTAGAAAAAAAAAGTTGCTTCACTTTTCTTTTTTTAAATAAAACATGGATTCTGTTGTCAGAAAAAAAAAATCAATGTCCTATTATTCCATATAACATATATTGATTTATTCCAATTACCTACTTAGGTCTTTCCACCTCCAAGGCCACACTGTCTGGCTGAGAGATTTAGACTCTGGGTTTATTCATAACATTTTACCGTTACGTCAAACTGTCTGTAACTTTTCTTGATTCTGACAACCTTCACAGCTTTACTCAGAGTTTAAGCTGGTGAGAGGAAACAGTCTGATCAGAACAGGGCAGAACATTGAGCTGTATGGTTATGATCCATTTTGTTCTCATTTCTTTGCAAAGAATATTTTAATAGTTTAATGTTAAAGCTCTAGCGGAGGAGAGATCAGGTCTGGATCTACATGCATTGGCGGTCAGTCTCCCAGCTCTCAAACTCCAATGTCAACAGCTTCATGCAGTATTTGTTGTTGCAATACTCATGAACCAGATTTTATTTAAGAGTGTCAGAGCAAAGAGGGATTAATAAAAGTGAAAAACAATGTTGAAGGTTTTACAATCATGTACTACCCTTCAGTCTAATAAATGCTATACTGCACAGTTTTTGCACAGATGTAAACAGTATTTATGAAACAACATATCTTAGCTTTTTTTTTAACTGACAATGATGTTGAAAAAAAATGTTTCCAAATTACATGTTGATGTTTTCTGTACAACGAGAATAAAGCTTTGGTTCTTTATGGTTAACCATGAAATCCCAGTAGAGGTAAGTCCATGGCTGCTATGTGACACTAGCCACCGAAACTAATCATGTTATACAGTCACTTCCCACAGAGTAAAACTATTTCTTTATTTCTATAAAGAATCAATAAAAGTTTGCGTCTTTTCATGCTTTTTCTGCGCCTTGCATTCAATTGGTCCAATTTTTTCCTAATTTATGAAAATGAATTGAACACAATGTAATAATATGTATTCTATAAAACACAACACGTCTCAGCTCAGGGCTATGCATCTTTGTTTTTCTCCTGTCTCACTTTTTTTTTCTGTTATTTTCTTCTTGGCAGCAGTATTTTGGTGATGTAATTTTCACAGTGGATGCTGGAGGGGAAAAAATGCTTCCCCCTCTTTGCGCTTCCTCTGTCGTTCCCTCAGGTTTGAGCTGTTTATTATTGTTCCATGCAAATGCAATCACTTGGAACATTCACCCATGTTTTCATAGTTATTATGATATAATGCATTTATTATGATCTGTAAATCATGAATAGTTCATCTGGATCTTGTTCTTGGCACATTTGCATAAAATCATCTTTTGCCACAGCAGTCAACGCGGCAGTAAGCTGAAGGGATTGCAGAATTATCTCACTCTGACTTTTTTTAATGGTTACCAATTAATTACTTGACAAAATAAAAGGGGAAAAAAAAAGCAAGAATTCTGTTTAATTTGCAGTTTGGCACATTTGGACATTGCTGCAAAGCATCTGTTTCCTTCTCTCCGTCCTTGCTGCTTTATCAGCCACTCGTGGACCGAAAAGGTCACTTAATTTGGAGCTCTTTGTTGAATCTGCCAGCAAAGCTTTTTCCTGCTATCACAAGCGTTTTCTAAAACACATTTTCTTTCCCTTTTTTTCTGCCCATCTCGACTCAAAACTAGTTTAATCAGCCAGCGTTGGAGGTCAAGGAATGACACCTCTGTGAAAACTTTGCTTCCACAGACTCATTTTATAAAAAGAAGAAGCAAAAAGATTGATACTATGCTGTTAGTGAGTGTGGAGAAATATAAAGATGAAATGGATTTGAGCAAAGATTTTATGAAACTACAAACTACTTCTTTCTACAGCAGATGTGTTGATAGAATAAGTAATGATGATATTTCACTTTTGCTAAGAGCTTAAGTAGATTGATGTTTGAGTCGATTGTTTTAGAGGGAAACTTCTACATGTTTTCATGCAGCAATCATGAACCCTGAATTGTATTTTCTGTTCCTGGAGTTTTAAAACATCTTCACAAAACATCCCTTAATTTATTTACATACTACACTTTTTTTTACTATAGTGTAATCTATACCTCACATATATGCTACGTAGAACATATATTGAACATGGATTTAGAAAATTGTTTGTCACTATTAGTAAACATTATTTAATGCAAAATTAGGTGACAAAGTGGAGAAAATGAATACAAGGATGAAGAAATGTTAACTTGCTCATTACATAAGCAAATAGGCCTGATGATTCATTTGTAAAATTAGAGAAGTTTTTTTATTATTTATTTGTATTAGTCATGGAGCATGAAGGCTTTTTTATATTTCTAATTGGGGAAAATATTATATTTCAGAATGATTTGTAATAATATAATGAGTCTTTAGTGAAATTTCAGATGGTTTGTTAAATTTTCAAATCTAAATATTAAAGAGTATTAAAACTACCAGATGTTTATGTAATAATTTAGGTTTAAATTCTAATAAAACAGGTTTGGACTACTAACCCACAGCCACACAAACTTAGAGGTGCTCTAGATGTCAGTGATTTGATGAGAAAATGTTTATTTCAGATACTGACTTGGGTTAGATTTCCTCCTAAAAGATTAGACCTTGTGGACATCTTAAGCATCCGTTTTTTCATGCTACATATAAACCAATTAGAGATAGTAAAGTTTTGTATTTATACTTTTTAAAATCTGTTTTTCTTTGCCTCAGTCTCTGATTAATGCATCTCCAAACTCACCACCATACATAGAAACCAGACAATGTCAGCTCAAAGTTACCTTGCAATGCAGACTGACTTCTAAGATGCTTGCTTTTTTTGTTTTGCAGAATTGGATCAGCCACCCTGTTGAGAAACCCCCCCTGGTTGTTTTCATTCAACCTGTAGCGACTCAGATCTCTCAGCTGTAGACGAGGTTTAGATTGAAGATAGGCCTGTCACTTTATTTGGGTAGAGATGCTGCTTGTGCTGCAGTGAATTGAACAAAAAAACAAAAAGTGTGACCTATGTCTGTGAAGAAGAAAACCTCAAGAAAACAATGTCTTTAAACAAGCTGAAACAATTTGATTCCGACCCATTTTTAGAGTTTGAGGATGAAAAAGCTGCAGCTCTATTGCTATAGCCAAAATGTTCTCAGTATCGTGTTGTCACAGTTAATAAAGCTGATTGAATCCAAGTGATGCCACTCAACCCTCTTCTCCTTTATGCCACACATTTAATATTGCCCCCAAATCAACCCCTTTCGTCTCAGAGTATTGATATTTGCTGAGGTGGCCGTCTGTGAGTGCAGGTCTTTATAGCAGATCTCTAGAAATACAGCATCCTCGTCGTTTCACTGATTATTCGGTTCACTCCTCGTACCCTACTAATCACATTCATCAGAAATGAGAAGCCTGATCTATTGGAGATTAGAACAGTCAACACTCATCTGTGTTGAATAAGTGATTCCAGCGACGGAAGCAACCTTCCACATGAGAGGACTCACAATCACATTGTTGCTAAAAGGATTTCATGCTCATGTTTGGGATGGTTTCGTTTTAGGTCAGACGTGTTTGAAATTTGACTTTTCAGAATTAGGCCTTTGAAATTAAGGTGTTTCTTTCCACAATACACATATTTGTGTCTTTTAGTTTAAATATTGTTTTAAAATACAAACGTATTCTTTGTCTTTGGGAAGTTAAGGTCCATTTTTCACATTGAAGGTGTCTGGGTTTATTTCAGGTCATCCCTAGACGATATAAAATTATTCATACAAGCTCACAGGTGTTCAGGCTTGCAGCTCTAAAGAGGTATTTGTTTTAAGTCTGTGACAGAAATATGTAAAAAGACATGGAGAAAAGTAACAAAATGGCAGCCAACAATGCAGTTTGGTGGCTTTATACAAGGATGACCTCATTATCTACCCAATTATCTACTGTAGAGCATATTGACATCCAGTCTATTCACCTATTCAATTAATGAGTAAACTTCAGATGTATTCATTTATTTATACATGCAGTGCTTCCTTGGTCGAAGCACATTGGTGCTCTATGTATTATCTTTATTTCATTGGAAAAAAAACATTTATTTCCTACTAAATAAAAAAAAGATAGGAACTAATCCACCATGGCAGCGTTCTTATTGGCAAAAGAAGTAATGGAAACATTAGCTGCCATGGTGCATATTGTTTTCAGCCTCTCAAAGAGCATAACTCATACTTAAAATTAGATTTCACTTTTGCTCAAATGGCTGGGTCGTTTCTTCAGTTTGTGTATTTCATTTTTATTATCTGTGCATAAATGTCAATGTGCAGAATTAGATTAGCTGCTTTATTCATTTCCATCCTGCTTGTGTTTATTTTTGCACGCACTGAGCCATTAAATATAAAACTGATGGTGGGCTCTCTTCATTGCAAAGATTCTTCCTATGTGACCATGTGATTCAGATTTGTTGTTAGATTTGCTTTTAAAACGGGGGAAAAAAAAAAAATGGCGCTACCTGTCTGTGAACAACTTGGATGCGCTCCAGTCTCACTCCAAACTCCATGGACACATAAAAAAAATCTGCTTGAATGACGTTTTTCCTCATGCAATGACTGTATGTTTTCACTTTGAACAGATCTTCCTCCTCCTGCCACAAGGGAACGCCCCCCAGGTTGCAAGACTGTGTTTGTTGGTGGTTTGCCGGAAAACGCCACGGAACAGCTCATCATGGAGGTCTTTGGGCAGTGCGGTGACATCACAGCCATTCGCAAAAGCAAGAAGAACTTCTGCCACATCAGATTCGCTGAGGAGTCCACAGTAGACAAGGCTCTCTTCCTGTCGGGTAAACTTTCATACCTTGGCTGCACATTGCAGTCTTTTTCTCAATGTACTAATCGCAGTGCAGGTGCGAAGTTTGGATGCTGATTTTCCTGCATTGATTGATGAGAACCCCTTTGTATCAAAAACAAGCTTTTTTCTATTTTACCAAATCGTTCGTGAAAATTTGTAGGCTCAAATTTATACATATAGTTCCACTAAAATCTGGATATATGTCATTTTGCAGCTTGCAAAAAAAAAACCTGCTTCTGATGGCCATGAAAACTTCCTTTTCTTTTGTTGAGAACATTGGAGATATGGTTATCAGGAATAGTTGGGTTCATTTGGTATGCTGCCACAGGCCCAGGTTGTAATCATACTCCATACAGTAATGGATTCATGTGTTGACTATTATTTTCCAATTAAACAATTATTAATTGAAAAGCTGATCAGTAGCAGATTCCTTTAGAGAATCAAAGCAAAATCTATATAACGTTAGTAATTCTACATAAAACGTATTTAGAGACACAGAAGGTTTTCATCTGAAATTCAGAACGTATGTAGTTTTGGTTCATTTCTGACTTAATTACTGCTCTGAAGGAATTTTAATTTCAGAAAATGTATATTTTGAAGTTCCTTATCCCCACTTAATAAGTATATGATTTGAGAAATTCATCAACGATGATTTTGATGATCCACTAAAGAAAATTAATTCTCAAATTATACTCTGATTAATTGTTTCAGCACTAAAGTGAATGTATCCTAAAAGCAGTTTGTCTACTTTGTCAATATGGAAATACACAGCTATATAGAATATCTTAAACTGTTGATCTTATAAGGAAGAAAAGTGATTTTGATATCTGATAATAACTCCGTAACAACCAAAACTCACCCTTATCTTTAAATGGAAGGTGCCTGAGACTTTTATTGAAGTGAAGCCTGTTTAAAACTGAATTGAGAGCATAAAATGTCCCTTTCAAACTTTCTTGAGAGACACTTTATGATCAGAGAAGATGTTTTTTTTTGGCTGTAGTGACTGCAGGTAAATAGTCCCTCAGCATGATGCTACCACCTACATACTTGACAGTTGGTTCAGTGTTTCTAGGTCAGAACGTCTCATCTGGACTCCTCCAAACATTAAAGTGTTTTTAAGGAGTCAAGTTGAGACTTTTACATTTAAAAACACTGTGTTAACTGTTAAGCATGGTGTGGTGGCATCATGGCCTAAGTCTTATTGGCTGCATGTGTCTATAGAGCAGCAATGCACAAACTGAGCTAATTATTAAAGTAGGCTTCCCTCAGACTCCTGTGCTCCATCATAAATTCACACCGTTTGAAATCTGGATCAAGTTTAGTTTCCTAACAAGATAATCTTAAATATACTTTGGTTGTCGTTTTGGAAAAAAAATAAAGCAAGTTAAAATTACATTTACTGAAAAACCTTCTGAAATATCCGACCTTCACTTAGTTCAAACACTTTTCTACAATCCAGGCCTGAAAAGAAGTTTTAAATAAACCTTGTTGGTGTCTTAAAGAGACATATCTAAAGAACAATGAAGATGAATAACAAGATTTAAAGTTGAAAAATTGACCATTTATGTGGATTAAAACAGATTGACCATAATTCTCAAGTTAAATGACCATCAGGGTTTGTTAGAAATGTGAAGGTTGGCCTGATTCATGATGTTCAGCTGAATTTACTGGGTGATATTTAACCAGAATTAGACTTTTTAAAGTCGCAATAAAAAAAATCAGGAGCTAGTTTATAGAGACAAACGCGTAGCTGTGATATCACATAGATTAGCATCGGTTCGTTTTGGAACGGAAAATGATATTCTCAGTTTATCGCAGTAATATTGAGGAAACTTGGAGTTCAGCAAAGAAAATCCTGATCACTAAGTTCAAAAAAAATCTCTACCAACTCTTAGGCTCCACTTTGTGTGCTTTTATCTCGTCTTCATTTTCAAGCTGAACAGAACAGAGATGCTCAATCTCTCTGTGCAAACTGATGGCCGCTCTCCCCTGCTTTAAAAAAAGCCTACTCAGATGAGCCAGCCACTCAGAAATATTCCCAGCAATATTGTGTGTGTGTGTGTGTGTGGGTGTGTGCATCCACGAGAGATGGTGAGTTTGAATGAGAGATCCCTTGATTTCAGCAGCCTCTCTTCTTACAGTGAGGTGTGGGTGCAGAGGTCCATATATTAGAGCGATGACAGGGCTGTGTAGTTTCCCCATAAATAATCCCCCACCCACACACACACTCAGGGAGAGCCTGTGCAAACAACAATACCCAGCAATGACACACTCAGGCAGCTCCAGCACACCAGCTTCTCCTCATATGAAATATTAAGGCAGCACTAGATTAAGAGTCTAAGGCAGTGAGAGCAGACTGAAGTAGAAACTCCCGATTTTCTCTTTCATTTCTATTCCTGTGTTGTCTGCAATCTCTTACTTGAAGTATTTGGATCATTTAAACCAATGCAATTAAGTCTACAACTGGAAATTGTAAAATGAAATAATGAGTTGGTTTGATAAAGTAGGTAGAAGAGGGAAGTTAAGAGGAGAAGAGTGTTAATGGGGAATATTGTGGTTTTACTGAGCCTACAGAAAACTAATGGGTCTCCAGGTCTTTCCTGTGTTGGCCAGTTCATGCAGAGCTACACCCATCAGAAAATCGTTTTAGCAGTTATGAGCAGCACATGGCCACCTATACTCAGTCCTTTCTTTGTCTGTTAAAGTAGTCATTTCTCTCCACTGTCACCTTGTGTTTCTTCAGGAGGAAAGATTTCTGCATAGTCACCATCCTGCTGGAAATGGCTGAGCCACAAATGTCAATTAGCCGTTTATTAATATCCTTTATTAAGTTTTAGTGAATTTTTCTAACATTAATATAGAATACATTTGTTTTAGGTGTAGCCGCGGGATGTGAAGTTTTTTCTTTTCTTTTTCCATAGATAGAAAACAATGAAAATATGAAGTAAAGTTTGCTGATTGTTCATTTATCTGTATTTCAGGGATGCAGACACAGTTTGATTTATGCCCCTAAAAAGCAGCAACAGGCCTCTTTTCTTCTCAACCTAAAAACCTGGTGATTTCCTCTCCAATGGAGTCTTATGGTTGCTTTTATTTTTGTCTCCAAATATAAAACCTGTGAAGCACTTTAACCTGTAATCTTAAAATATGGTGACCGGAGGATTTACTGTTGCTCTGTCTTTACAGAGAGCTAAGAAAGCAGAAATCATTGATTTCAAATCTTTGATCCATGAGAGTTAAGGTTAAGATATGAATTTGAAAAGGGGGATATGTACTACCTTCCCACCAGAGCTGGGTTTTTATTGGAGGGGAGTTCCTATATATGTCAGTTTTTTTACACAACATCAGAGCTCTTTTGGGTAAAAATAGATTTTTCTAATCATTTTTTAAAACTAGTTTTTGTATCTTTCCTAGGATATCGAATCCGTTTGGGCTCCAGCACAGACAAAAAGGACACCGGTCGGCTCCACGTTGACTTTGCCCAGGCCAGAGACGACCTATATGAGTGGGAGTGCCGCCAGCGCATGTTGGCCCGAGAGGAGCGCCACAGGCGCAAGATGGAGGAGGATCGCCTGCGGCCGCCCTCCCCTCCTCCGATTGTCCACTATTCAGAGCATGAGTGCAGCCAGCTGGGAGACAAAATCAAAGGTAGACACAGACGCTGGTAGCCTCTGAGACATGGAGCTTCTTCATCACATGAGGGAATTTTCTTAGTTTTAACCCTGAAAGGCAGCAAGGATCCTATAAAAAATGCCACATTATTTAGGTATTTTCAAAGTCAGAGTAAGTATGGGGGGAAAAAAGGGAAAATTTAAAATATTAGTTATTCCAGATTTTGTTTCCTGTCCCTTTTCTAAATGTTTTGCCCTTTCTGTTAACCTTCTCCTTTTTATTACCTTATTGTCTTTCCTCCACGCCTCATCCTTTCTTCTTTGCTGCTGGTCTGCCCCAGGACAGCTCTGGCTACCATGGTGCCTACCACCATCAGCGTGATATAAAGCACTTTGTTGACGTTCCTTCCTTTTTTTTTCCTTCAATCTTTCCTTATCTCCTTCCATTCTTCCTGTACTTTCTTCTTCTTTCCTTTTGTTACCCTTTTTTCATTCGATACTTGTCTCCTCCCACCTTATTTGTGTTCTTTTCTATCTCATTTACTTTACTCATTTCTTCATTCCTTATGACCTAACTTTCTTCCCTGGGTCCTTCCTTCCCTCCTTTTTAAAAGTCTCTTCTGTTTGGAATAACTTCACAGTCAAATCCTATATTCTGAGATTGCTGTAAATGATGGAAAACTCTGAGATTGAAAAAAAATATATTTTAAAGTAGAAACTGTTTTGTAGAGCTGAGGTAAATGGATATATTACTGGGTGTCTCAGAAACAGTCGTGGAGTTCAGCTTGTACCTCTGACAAAGTATTTCAAGTGTTCTAACAAACTGTGGGAGCTTCCTCTACCAGTCTGTTAAACACTGCATAAGTGGATCCCCGCAACCTGCTCCCTGTTTATCTCCTCCGCCCTCACAACTCATCCTCGTTCCAAAGCTCTCCTTTCTGCCTCTTTACAGTTTTCTGTCGACTTTCTTCCCGGATAAACTTGTTTCCCTAATGAGCAGTAGCACTTCCAGGTCTCCGTCACAGTGGCCTGATAACAACATGGCCGTGACTTTCTGCCTCTCTTCCTGTCTGCATGCGGCTTTTTTCAGTTCTCCGCCGCCTGGCCCTCGCGAAAAAACAAGAAATAAACTCAGACGCTGTGCTGTTTCAGCCAAGAATTTGTTTGTGATCTCTCCGGGCTGCTGTTGGGAGCAACACAGTCATTTGCTGCAGATTTTAGTTGACTTTTTTACCCAGAGGGAGAAAAAGATCTTGCTGTTTTTACTGCCAGTTTGTATTACTGTACTCCAAACTCAGTTAGACTCTATGATGACAGACCACCTGCAGTAGAAATGGGTTTTATTGCCTATTTTGCCTCCAAGTTGTCATTTTAGCCCATAATGTTGTTTTGTTAGCAAGATATACAGCTTAAATGATCACTTTCTTCTTGTAGTGTAACAGAGCTGTGATTTTTAGGGACGACGGGGGGGATATTTTTTACTTCTTTTACTTTTACTCACCAGTTAAAAATGATAAAACTCTTGATATTGTCCTTAGAGTTGAAAAAAGAAAAAGAAAACAGCATATTTATGCAAAGAAACATCATCATCTGCAGGCACAGGTGCTCGACCAATTTGTTCTTTGATGATTCGCTTTCATTTTGTCCTTGCTTCTTTTTTTCTTCAGACGACGGGAAGTTCCCAGAGGCCGTGCGCGTCCTTCTGACCTGGCTGGAAAGGGGCGAAGTCAATCGCAGAAATGCCAACAACTTCTACTCCATGATCCAGTCCTCCAACAGCCACATCCGCCGGCTGATCGGTGAGAAGAGTCAGCATGAGAAGGAGATGGAGGAGGCCAAAGACAAGTTCAAGACGGCTCTGGCTGGCATAGTGGCTCAATGTGAGTCTCTAACGTCTCTCTTCCTTCTACTTAAAGCAGTGCCTTGAACCTTTGCCGTCTGGAGAATTTGTCCTTTTATAAATTCAGACTTCTATGTGATTTATGGGGATTTTATGTGACTGAATACTGAGTAATGCATAATCTTAAAGTGGAAGGAAAGTGAACCATATTTTGCTTTTTTTTCACTTCTCTCATGTTCTACACGGTTTCTTGAGTTTTCTTAAAATAAACAGCATGCACCATCGTGCATTTGTTTTTAGTCCCTTCCTACCTACTACTGGGTGTGGCTGTAATTGGGGACTAGACACTGCTGGCCTAACAGATCTAGGGACTGAAGTTTCTAGAAGCAGAATCAGATTGCAAATATCAGCTGTAATCAGGTTTGAACTTTGACTAAGCCATTCTAGTCCATGAATATGCTTTGATATTAACCATGCACTCTGGCTGTATGTTTAAAGCTGTTATCCTGCTGGAGAACAAATGTTGATCCCAGTCCAAACTATTTCTTCCTCTTCCTACCATCTTTCATCAGTGTGATGTGTCCCTGCTAAAGACAAACATCCTCTCAGCATAATCCTGCCATGGTGGGGGTGATATGTAGCATTGTGCTGCGTTAAGTTTTCTGTCGCACATTAAGTTTTGCATGTAGAACAGAAAGAAGTTCTGTGTTGGGCTAATCCTACCAAACAAACTCCCTGTTTTCTATTAGAATATGTTTTTTTTTCTGGGTTCCTTTAACAGTAACATTCCTCTAATATATAAAACTGGTTCATCTCCACCACAGTCTCCAGTTTCTAACAGGTTTTCTTTAAAAGATTTCCCCATATTTAACATTATCTTTTCATCCGCTCTGATCAGCTCAAGAGATCCTGGTGAATGAAACCATTCCTACTTTATGGTTACTTTTCCTAATGTTGAATAATGTGTGTAGGTGGATGTTTGGTGCAGGTTTTCAGCCAGAAATAGTTTAGTTTTTTTTTTTAAAGCCGCTCTCATTAACCTAACTCTTCTTTCTATAGTTTCCATTGATCTTCGTCCTGCTGTTTCTTTACTAATGTTATCTAAGAACTGCCAGAGATTTAAAGAGAACATCTGTGTTCATTCTGAGGTGAAAGATCAAATCAAATGTCATGTTAATACAATAATAAGCCACAATTTACACATTTTTATTCATATAAACATTTGGAAACCATATTCTCTTTGCCTTCCACTTCATCATTATGCTTTACTTTAATATTTAAATATAATACTTTGTGGCTGAGAACTGATAACATATTAAGCTTAAGGAGTAAAAACACTCTTCTTGAAGTAGATATGCAAGTCAGATGTGCTTTAAAATAGGAGATGTTTTATTCCCCTTACATTTCATTTTACAATCCAATTTGGGACTTATTTGCCTGGAGTGCTGATATCCCTTTAAAAGTAAGTATTGTGTTGTTCATAAGCTGACATCCAGAGTATACGTACGTGCAAACATTTCTAAATGTATTCATCCTGTTCCCTAAGCAAGAAACCATGATCTAAATTGTTGATTAAAGAATGGGTAAGTTAAATTGCTTTCAGATTAAAAAGGAATGTTTGTTAAAACCTTCGTGGTTTTTTGCTGCCTTTGAACTGTAAAATACCTCCAAAAATCAGGTTATTTTGGGATTCATGAAAGAGGAGACATCAGGAGTCTGTTATTAAGGTTCCCTTCAGATGAAAGAAGTAAGTAGCCTAACACGTTTCTTTTTTTTTAAATAGAATACAATGGAGACCAAACATGCACAGTAACTGCATGCTGAGTTCTTATGAGCCAAAGGCAGAAAGCCCCATGCTTGTGCAGCTCCCACCTTTGACAGCTTCAGCTGTGCAGACGCCAGTTTACACCACAGCCTGCAGCGCTCCATCTCCACACATCCCACCACACGCATGCTAAATAAAATGTAAACATCCACACAATCTCCTGTCGTTGTCGGTAGTGTTTCATGCATTGTTTATAAGGTGAAAAAAACTACGAAGACTGAAAACGCTGATTTTGTATCTGCCATCTTCAGTTATGTTGACCCATAACAACAGATTCCCATTCATGGTGTCGCCTTCCTTTAAGTTTTGTTTTTAAGTCTAATTCATTATAAATGTGCGCTGGCCCACCGGAGCTATTTTACAGGTTTGAAATGATGGTTCTCCTCTTTATAATATGCACAGTTCTTTATTTCTTTTTTGCAATGTTTCTGTGATGGAACTAGTCTTTTTATGAGATGCAAATTCAAAGTTTTTTTTTTTTTAGAGCTGTGGTAAAAGTATATGCACTCTTACAGATTAATTCTTCTATTACTTTGTTTTGTCAATCTTTCATGTCTGGGATTCAAAGCCAAATTTCAATATCCAAGAAAATGTATCCAGATGAAAACATAAGGCTGTTTTTTAACTGATCATTTATTTTATTAAGTTAAAAAAAACCTTGAACCTATGACAAAAATGAATTACTCGTCTTGTTAAAAACCAAATTAACTGTAATTAACATAAGTGTTTGGATAGCTGATTGCTTTCTAACACTTGTAATCAAGAAATCATTAAGACAACATTGAGAAGGCTGACATCACAAAAAACAGCTAAAGATGACGACTAATCATTCATAAATGCCAGTGTGAACAACACTGAGAGTCATTTTCTGCAAACGTACAACTTTAGGGAAACATCCAAAAGGTGGCTGGTCAAAGTAGAATACACAACTTGTCACCATTAAATCAGAAAGGCCTTTGTCGCATAAAAAATGAATAAATCCTGTTAATTTAATTCCATTCAAAAGTACGTCATTTATCCTAAAGGGTATGTGAACTGATGTGAGAAAAGTGGAGCGTTTTTGGAAGGTTTTTAAATTCTCATCACATCTAAGAGAAAAACTACATGCATTATTTCAGAAAACTAAAATCATAAAGATAAGTCCAATCTAATAATGTCTCAGGCTGCGGTTCTGGACAATGTGATATCAGTTAGAGCACCACGATTCAATGAGAAAAATGCTTGCCATCAGTTTGCGACCTTAAGTGGAAACCCACTCGGGTTCAGCAGTGGGTTAATGAAACAAAGAAACCAGCAAGTCCTCTGTGAGTACAGTAGTTCAGAACACTAAAAAGGAAACTTTGGACGGATCGGTCACCTTCTAACATGCTTAAACTCTCCAACCTGTCAGAAGGTAAAAACAAATCCTCATATAAAAGATGTAAATCCTTGATAATGATTGTTTTTCACTGTTTTTTTGGCAAAACGATCCACAAACCTTTTATTCTTTAACACATGAAGCTATATTTTAAAAGCCTTTTGGGGGAATGATGCAAAACATTGAAGTGTAACAAATCAGAGGGCAAATCCTTTGTATCAACTACCGTAATATGTGAAACATAAAAACCAAGAAAAACATGAACTTTTAAGATTTTCTTCAAACAGAGAAGAATATCTGTTTTAGCAACAATTTAAAAAAAGGATTGCTGTCACACTATTTCTCTTTGCATAAGACCCCACAGTCCTGTACGTTTTGAGGTGTTTTTTGTGCTCAGTTTCTCTTTGCCTTCATCATCAGTGTGTTCATCAGATTACATATTACCAGGAAGATGCTATCGATTCCTGAGCTGCTGTGTCTCTTAGCACCCTGCAAACACACCTTTTCATACAGAATCAGTTAGTTTTATTCTTATGTGTACATTTGGAGCTCAGAAAGTCACAGACCTCCCACAGGGTCCTCTAAAACCACTGCAAACAGAGCTGTAACCTCAGGGGAGGAAGACGTATTATGCTGCGGATCACTGCTCAGGCAGGGTCTGCAGTGACCCTAAAGTTAATGCTTTTCACTCATTCAAGCTATTCTGCCCTAAAATAACTCAGATAGTTGAGTCAAATTGTAATTCTGTACAAGAACTCTGGAGCTGCGTATTGTCTGATCTGCTCTTGTTCTTTGTAAAAAGAAAAAAGGTTCCTCTGCAGAGGGATAAGCAATCAGAAGACTGTAATGCTGCAGTAAGAAGGCGTCCTTGGGTAACGTTCTTACGAGACCTGCTCTGCAGAGGAGCTGCACCATGGTCAATGCTGGCAGAAGAACAGTGGGTTATTTTTGGCCACCGGCAGTCTCAGAGCAAATCTAATAACAAACTTTCTCTGAAAAGGTGCACTAAGGAAAAGCAAGCATATCCTCATAGCTTATGTTACCAAGAGTCAAAGGCAGTTTGCCAGAATTTGATACAGTATCATATGGACCCAGTGCTCTCTAATAAAACAACTAGCAGAACGTCTCTGTAAGATGTTTAATGTAAAGTAGGGATTTTGGCATATAGGGTTTAAAAGTTAATTACTTTAATATTATACACCCTTTATTTTGTCCAAAGATTTTTGGCAAAATCATACAGCCTTACTATGTAGCCAAAATAAATGCACAAAAACGCGAATTAGAAAAATGTCTGAATAAAAATGTAGTGACTGGGTGTATCTGAGATGTTAAAAACACAGCAGCTGACGTTAAACATGGTGATGTGTGACTGCCTCCTCTGATCGCTCAGAAAAGGTTTTAATATTTGGTGGGATTGCTCATCTAACTACATCTTAATCAACCTGGACCCATGTTAATACCAGGTCGGATCAATGGCCTGACGTCTGTAGAAGCAGCAAACAAAGCATTCAGACTGAAAACACAGAAGCTTTGGTCCAAGAATATTTTCTCTTAATAAAAGGGAAGAGTTATGCAGCAGTAGCTCATACAGCCTATGGGATAAAACTAAAAACTGAGCACATTAATCTTTAATACATTTTATATATTTATTTATGATTTAGAGTTCCATGACTGGATCACTCAGGACACGTTAGTGTTAAGTTTTAATTAGGAGATTATAAGACACAGCAGTATGAAATGAAGCCAAGTTGCTTCTTTATTTACCTAAAATATTTAGGTCAAAATAGCAAACCAATGACCAGCATTCATAAATAGAACTTGCTTTTATATCTCAATGGTTGATAAATCATCTTTTAAAAAAGTATGTGAGAAAGTGATACAGGTCCCTGGATCCAAAGTTATCTAGGCAGCAACAAGCAAAGACTTTTAGAAATTAGGAAGACATCTAAATATGTATCGTATTGATTTCATTTGAATGATTCAATGATTTCTGAAATGTAACTTGGAACAGCCATCCTTAAGATGGCGCGGCGCCATCAGCCGGTATGTTAAAAACACACAAACATGCTCACGCAGAGTTCTTATGCCTAGTTGACTCCACTTTCTCACTCCTCTGCTCCCTCCCAACTGCCCTCTGTCTTTCTCTGTCTCTGTCTCTGGGTGGTCTCTGCTCCTTCCCTGCATCCCGCCACAGTTGAGCAGATTGTGTCTGTATTCCAAGCTGCTTCCAAACAAAAGGCATGGGACCATTTCTCCAAAGCTCAGCGCAAGAACTTGGACATGTGGCGCAAACAAGTCGAGGTTGGTACACTTTGGTTTCATTCTGTTGTTTGTCTAAAATATGTAAAATAGACATTCTGTTTTGCTGTTTTTTTTCTTGCTTCAGTGACAACTATGTTTTAACTAGTCTTACAGTGTGGTACGGAAAGGGAAATCATTCTTAAAATGTTTTTGTAGCAAAGCAAGCTATAGTAAGTACGTTGCAATGAGCCGACCCTGTTCAGCAGCTTCTATTAGTTCAGAGGTCCAGACTTCTCAATCTGTCCTTCTCACCCCTTCCCACCTCCCTCCTGAATCAATACAAGCTGCTGGGTGAGTGTGCTTCCATCCTAAAGGGTGTCCCGGACACAGGTAAATCTGTACAAGCTCTTTCCCCCCAAAACCCATGGATTCCAGGATTTGAGTAAAATAGCGAGAAAAACACCTTAAGAGCTGAAAGTTTGTGGATTTTCATCCAGCATCACTGTTTTTATCATTTGCTCGCCGTGTTCTTACTCTGCCAAATGGAACATTAATTGGCGCGATGATGGTTTGTATGTAATGGAGGATCTGGAGTGTGTTGCAGTCCGGAGTCTAATGGATCATTTATGGTCATGTTTCGATTGGTAAGTTGTTGTTTTTTTTTTTGTTTTGTTTTGGTTTTTTTTAACTTCAGCTCGACAAACATACTCAAGCTGTCAAGCTGTAATTTAGGGGCACATTAAGTCGGGTACGCACAATAAAAACAGAATCCGACACAGCAGAAGCAGCAATCCTCCTGTGCTAAAACCTCTCTTTAAAAGGTAGGTGATTGAAAGATAAACTGTTGCTCTGATTCTCAGAACTGTCAAAGCAGTCAACCCTGAAGTTTTACCATCATCTTCTGTCACTGAAAAGGTTTTAATGTAGCTTTTGTGAAAATGGGTTTGCCTAAACAGTGCAAAAATGTTTGATATATGTTGTGTTGATACTTTATGATCCCACAGCTGTCATTTTCAATGTATTTTAGTTGGATTTTATGTGAATGAACAACTCAAAGTAAAATAGTAAGTAGCCTGTATCTGTGTGGTGCTTTTTCAAGTCAGTGCACTCCAAAGCACTTTACACTATATTTGTATGCTAGGATGAAAATACTTTATTTAAGCTACTAAAATTATTCAGACATATATATTTTCTAGTAGATATACAGGGAAAAGATTTCTGCATTTAGTAAAACATCATGCAAAGCATGACAGGTTTGCAGCCACAGTAGCAGCAGCAGCATTTCTGTGAAAAGTTCCAAAGGTGTGAATATTTTTTTGCTGGGCTCTGTATGCCGATGATTCCTTATTTATTTACCCAGGTTTACCCTGTATTTCTGTTTGCACTATATTACAGTTATTCCTTATCTAGGTCTCTGTTGTACTTAGATTTCTTCAGCCGCTACTTCAGTTCTGCCCTGTGTCATTTATTTCTGTGAGCACTCATCCTGCCTCAAGTGAAAGCCACTGGCTTTGGATAAACATGAGGAGGTAATAAGAGCTGCAAAACGCAAGCATACGTTTGTGTGAAGGTCAGAGAACCATAATAATAGGTTTTTTAGTGTGAAAAAGCAACATGTAGCTGCTCATCTGTGTTAAATCACAACAAATTACTTCTTTACTCCAGAAATATAGCCCGATGCCAGCCTGTTTCCACAGAGATCAGTCTTAGAGGTTTGTATGCTGTAAACCTGTAGTTGCAGCGAAGACAGACCACAAACGGAGCCGTTTTAGATTCAGTGGCAGGGAGGATGGTGAAACATATAGAAGAAAAGGCAGCAGAGTTAAATGCATTCAGCTCTGCTCCTCAGTCAGACAACAGCTGCTGCCTCCTGTCAGTGCGCCTCTCTCCCACCAGTGGGTAGGGTGCCTTAATGTGCTGGTGTGTGTGGAGTACCTGTGTGACTTCTTCCATGAGTTTTAGTTGCTGACGTCAGTTGGCAGATGGTTGATTTACTCTCTGCTAACTTTAGCAAAAAACATTACACACAAAAAAATGAACCAACCTGCTTCTGTTAGTTTATATTCATTTTCATACAGTCTTTGTCCAAATCTTCTCATAGCATTTCTATATCATACAGTCTTCAGTCTTTTTCCTTATTCGCTAATTAAATCTGAATATTAAGGCTTAAAAAGAGTTATTTGAAGATGATCTTTTTTGGTAAATGTGTGGGAAAGAGTTTAATTCTTGGATCTACAAAGCGGGTTTTACCTTCTCGATGAGCTTTTAGATTTAGATGGTGGTAATTTTCAGTTTTCTTAGCTGTTGATTCATAAAGTTTTTTTTAGAACCATCAGCTATCTAAAAGCATTTCATTTTCTTATCTGTACAATATGCTGTTAAATCTCCGGAGCTTTATTTTTAGTGGTGTCTGCTCTGTATAAATTAACCATGAAAATGTGTCCTACTTAACTTTTTTTCTCCAGCAGAGTTTGATTTCAATCAGTTCAAGTAGGAATCTCTTTGGTCTTTAGCTGGATCCGTAGGCATTCAAAACATTTATCTAATTGCTATTCATTAAGTATCATCAATTTGCTAATTTTATTCAGCTCGACACAATGACACCTTGCCTTTGTTTAACTGTGATAATCGCCTCATGTAGGATTGTATTTATTTATTTTTTGGGAGGGGGATATTGCTTTTTAGCAATGACTAGTTAAAGAGAATAAAAATTACATCTTTACATTTTCATGTATATTATCTATGCAAGTTTTTGCATGACGCCTTAAAAAAGTATTAATCTTTATCATATTCAGTATATCCATAAACTTTATTACATTCGATTCATGTTATATGTGATAAATCAACACAAAGAAACACAAAATAATGTAGGTAAAGCAAATGGATGTATTGTTTTCCATTGTATTAACTGCCGTATTTTACGGACTATAATTCATGTTTTTTGGGGGTTTTTTTTCATAGTTTGGTGTGACTTAAGCTCTGGAGATATTTATGTGTGAAATTATTTACGCGTTACATAATTTCACACTTATTTTCATGCTAAACCGCAGAAGGACGCCCTAGGCCTGTGTTGATCATTTTAACATTTGTGGTAACTTATAAAAACAACTGAGAAGGGCTCCAAAAAGAAAATCATATTCTGCAGGTTACAAGCTGCAGGTAGTAAAATATGCAGCCGAAAACGTTAATCGAGCAGCAGAAAGAAAGTTTGGAGTTAGCGAGAAACTTGTAAGGGACTGATGAAAAGCTGAGGTTACTCTTATTGACATGAAGAAAACAGAAAAAGTAGAAGAGGAAGCGCTGCATCTTCTACCGCGGAGGAGTTTAAAAGTGACGCAGGATGAAGAATTCATGGGACATGTCTGCTCTTGGTGTTGGATTTTATCAAATAAATTTCCCTAAAAAATGGGATTTATAATCCAGAAAATACGGTAATTAAAGTCTATAAAAAGTGTACTATGTTCAGCCACTTCTACTGTGATACCCCAAAATGAGATTGAGATTGCTATTTAATGAATGGAGGGAATAAATGCAGCGGTTCTATGAAAATATCAGAGAAAACACAACATTATGAAGAATAAAGACATATTTGTGGAGAATTATAATAGAGGGTTTGGTTTTTAAAACACAACCTTCGAACATCCCTCACTCCACTGTCCAAACATCCAGAGAGTGTGGCAGAACTGTAAACTTACCACGATTTTATGTTCATTCACCAAATTTAACCGGGCTGGTAATGAGAGCATTAGCCAGAGAGGGGAAGAAGACTAGGCTAGCTTTGTTAAAAGGTTCTGTTATGGCAAAAAAAAGCATCATCTCTTTGTAAAGCATGGTGTGGGCAGCCTCATGCTAAGGGAGTTCCTCTCTATAACTATAAAGGGAAGCTGATGGTTGGATTGATGTAAATCCAGGATTTCCCTAGAAGGAAATCCGTTTGAGGCTGTTGAATAAGCTAGGAAAGTTCAGTTTAGGCAACTGGACGTGTAGTTTTCTAGAATACATTTCGCCTCTCATCCAAGAGACTTCTTCAGTTCTGACTGATGCAGGAGAAAACAGAGATAAATATACTGTAGGT
>JAUZNJ010041578.1:0-23987 GCA_034780135.1 Jordanella pulchra | reverse complement strand
TAAACCCTTTCCTAACTAGAAGCAGGAACAATAAAAACTCCTCTTTTCCACTCAGCTGGTTGCACTTCACGCTTTAGAAAGAACAAAAAACCAAAAACAAAGAACCAAAAGCTAGATGGTTCTATACAGCATCTCTGCTGTCCCTAAGGTTACTATTCTGGACATACAGTAGGTCTGAGATGCAGTTAACATTTAACAGTCAAAGGCAGCTCTAAACAACTTTGACTTAAATTAACCCAAATTTTCAGTACTTTTACAGTCTTCTAGAAGTTTGTTTCAGATGTTTGGTTCTGGCTGGACAGAGTAGTTTTGAACTAGAAAACCTGTGTGGTCTGGAAGGTTCATAGACTGACAAAAGATCTATTATCGATTCACATGCTGATCCATTTAGTGATTTATAGACTAACAGAATGATATTAAAGTCAATCTCTGAGCTACAGGGTCCAGTGTAAGGACATTAGGACCTGGCTGGTGTGCTCCACTTTCTTGGTTCTAGTGAGAACATGGGCAGCAGAGTTTTAGATCAGCTGCAGCTGTCTGGTAGACTTTTTAGGCAAACCTATGAAGACACTGTTGCAGTAAGCAATCCTACAAAAGATAAATGCATGAATGAGTTCTGAGTATCTAGATCCTGCTTGGACATTAGCCCTTTCATCCTGGAAATATTCTTCAGATAATAAAAGGCTGACTTAGTAACTGCCTTCATGTGCCTCTGAAGGTTCAGGTCCGAGTCCATTATGAGACCAAGATTTCTCCCACAATGGTTTGTAGCTACAGTAGCTGAAGCTGTGATCCAACTGGTAGATCTTTGCACATCTTGCAACTTGGGTCCCATTTGTCTTCTTGGACCCCTACTTAATTTCACTCTAGTCTGCTGCAATTTTTTATTAAAACTTTGTATGCAATGAGTTGTTTAAACCCCTTTTAATTATCAATGAACCAATTTTAATAGGAAAAAAAGACATTTATATAATTTCTAAGCTATTTGCATGTTCTTACTGTTTATTTTAATAAATTTATAAGATGTCCAAGTTGGAAGGTCTCTTTATCATCACTTTAATCTTTAGCTTTCTCTACAGATTCTCTGCCAGTTGCAGGACTAATTTGGAATATATTTTATGTTTATATAACTTTTACATAAATGTGGTTAGGAAAGAATACTGCTTTAGATTAAATCTTTATAAGCGTACATTGTTTTAAATTCATAGACAAGAATAAAAACAAGAAATATCTGGAATTGTTTATGAAGCATCAATTTTATTTTTAGCTGTGACAAAAAACAAACAAAAACAGTAAACTCCTTAGAGTCCAAATGTTCAGGATTAAAGTGCAAAATTGTTTTCACAGCTTGTGTAAAAAGAAAAAAATTAAATAAAAGACAAAAAAGGAATATTAAAATATCAAACTTGACAATGGAGATCTGGAAAATATAAATATGGTACAGAACAAGATGACATCCTATACAACATGGTATTAACTCTGATGTTTAGTTTACTTGAATCAGGCTAACACTCACAATACATTAAAAGAAAAACTCGACAGGAAATCAGTTGGCAAGGCTAGCTTACAACAAAGGCACAGCATTGTTCAGAGGTAACGATCCTTTGCAAAGAAGTGCTGCGGCGACATTCTTAGTGATCAACACCATCCTCACCGACATCGAACATGCTTCACATGGCTCAGACAGGAATGGTGAAGGAAACGCGGGGCCACTCCTGTTTGCATGCCAGCTGAGTGAAGGGGTTTCATTGAGTGACAAGTGTTTACATGCTCCTCAAGTCTCACGGCTACCAGTGGGTACTTATCAAGATGTGAGAAAAAAAAGCTCTAGAAAAAATGACGGCCCTGAGCCCAAAATGTTCGGGGTGTGGAAGAGGTGAAGTGTTAAGTGCTCAGCTATCAGAGAGAGTGTTTACAGCCTCCGTGGGCATCACAAGCAGTCAGAAACAGCACAGAATACCACTCACAAAGGACCGGTCTGTAGGCAGCAGGCAGAACTGGGTCATCACCGCCTCACAGTAGCAAAAACATGAACACTTTATCTCTGAGCTGCAACCAGGCAAACCTTTTTCCAGGATAAAGACCACATTGCATGGTATATATGATTTTAATTCAATTTCACCTGCATCTAAATAATTCAAGATATCCAATTTGCTACTGCAAGCGCAAACTTCCCAGATCCCTTTTTTTTTTAAACAGGTAAAAAGGCTCTACCAGTGGTTTGCATTCATGTAATCAACCTGAATTGACAATATTCAATTTCCTTATCACAAGTAGCCCGAAAAGAGAAAATTAAGAAAACGTGGCCTCGAGTGGCCATTTAGTGCAAACAAAAGTACTCAAATGTGTACAAGAGTTTCAGAGGGTAGATACAGGAGAACCGACTTTTTTAACTCTCATTTCTACTCAGCCCTGCTTTTCTTTGTTTTTTTTTTTTTAGTTTATAAGATATTTTTTTCAGAAACTAAAGTAGCTTAAGAGTAGAAGCAGAAAAAACCTGGCCACTACATCATGCAGCAAATTTAAAAGGAACTAGAAACAGTTTGACAGTGCTGGAGATCATTTCTGAAGAGACAGACATACATATATATACCTACACATATACACAGTGATATTTACAGTATATTTAGCCTTAATATGTAAAAAAACGTTAAGGTTGATCCTCAGGAGGAAAGACAGAAGCTTGGAGAGACGGGCGAAATGATTAGGCAATACCTGGTGATAAAACTGCTGTACAGTACATCAAAAATAAGGAAATGGATTTGAAGTTATCTTTCCAGTATTGGGAACATAGATGACCGGAATATGCACGATGCCTTTCCAACCTATTCACACTTATTCAACTTTTTCATATTTTGTCCAATTAAAAAATGCAAAATTTGATTACATTCATTTTGATTACTTCAGATAGACCAACAAAAATAGAGATTAACTGAAGTTGGGCGAAAGAAGGAAAGAGATTTCTCTGTTTTTAAAAAGGAAAATCAACTCCCTCACCCATCCACCTTTATGAAAGACCTTTACACCCGTAAACTTAGAATAGAATAGTTTAGATTAAATCATTTTTAAATACAAAGGTCCAGTAAAAGCCCAAACATAAATCCAACCAGGAATGTGGCAGGAGGCGAAAATTGAGAGAAGCTCAGACTGCAGTCTGACTGAGCTTGATCTAATGTGTAAAGAAAAAAAATCCTACTAAATTACATTTAAGTTTGTTGTTTTAACAAGACAAATTGCAAACAAGCTAAAAGTGTAAATACCTATCGTGCACCGTAGCTTCAGTGTTTGCAAAGCTGCAATTACATTTGATTTATTTGCCAAACGATCGAATAGTAAATAATCATCTTTCTAAGTAGATTTTGTTTTGTTTTTAACTGAGGTTTTTAGGTGTTTCTAAGTGGTTTCAAACCCTTTAACCTTGACACAGTGGTGACAACAGACAATAAATCGACAACAAAAATATTTCCGCTGTGTCTTTTTTACTCACAGCTCCACCTCCAATCTCCTTTTATCTGGTAGGCCTAATAAAAATATGATGATGTTATGCATCTATATAAAATATGTCTGTACATTTTACAATATTTAAAACATTTACAAAGTTTCCAGTTATGTACAAATCTTGTGAATGAGTGTTAATGGAGGCTTCTAAACAGAGAAAACAAACCAGATTTAGGACATGTACCTTATCAGTAATTTAGTGCTACGGAATGAACAGGATCTCCAGATGGAGACTAGTGGTTCATGACTGAATGGGGTCAGAAGGGGGCAGAGCGAAGCAGCATTTGACCTGGCAGTATAATTTACAGCCATGCATTTGTCATTTAGACATTTAAAGCTTAAAGGTTTTACTTCACTTGTTTAAGAAGATCTGAAAATGGGCACTCAGATCAGGGAGAGGATGGTTCTTTTTTTTGTTTGTTTTTTTGTGTGCATTTCTTAAAAGTTTAGTTCTTAGATCCGAAGCTGAAAGAAAACCAAACACAGCTATGTTCTCAAAGACAAACAACGCGCACTGCAGAGAAACAAAGTGATGCTGCTGAACGTTTTGCTGCTTTGTTTCGTACTGTATGTGAAATTACAGTGAGCACATTAGGTATTCTCTGCTGTGATCAGTTTTGCAAAATCTACATGATTAAAGTGTAACTTTATATTTGTTTCTGATTGCATATGATATACTTCAGCCCCAGAGAGCTGCACTGAGGATGTATGTGTGTGTGTGTGAGAGAGCTAGCATCACACTGGTGGCTTTTCAGATTCATATTTTCCCCCTGAGTCTTTTCTTTTGGCCTGAGCCAGCTTAATCCAGCATCATCTGCTTCGGTTGTGGAGGATTATTAGAAAGTCTCCTGCCACCCGAGGCGGGTGGGTCACTGGCTCCAAAGGGGCTAAGACTCCAACCTCGCTGCAGCTCTGGAGTAGCTCTACTCCGGTTGCTCAGGGTGAGTGTGCAGACCGTTCTCAGGACGCGGGATGGCGTGCTGGCTCCAAAAGACCTTTTGCAAATGGTCCAGTTCAGACATCAGTGGAAGACCTATGTCCAAGTGCATCTTTAGGTTCTCTAGCCACTCCTCCAGTTTAGAGAAAGCAGGTCTGTGGAGTTCAAGGGTCACACGGAAAAAAAAGGAAATTACTTCTTGAGTCATCAAGAAAAGCACTTTCTCTCCTAAACATCAGGTAACAATTGAATTGTGTGACTACAGCTTTATTCAGAAACCCAGATAGTTTTATTTTGAAAGTTCACTGTTCCTGTATATTTTATCACTTAAGGTCAAAATAGCATATTTAAGGATTAAGAAGCCTAATTGTTCTCAAACACACAACATCAATATCCAGAGCATTTTCTTTTTTTTTCTAAGCACAAAAAATGAAGCATTAGGAACCATGGCTTTTTAAAGCAGAAAGCATTATTATATATTAATAATAACATAATGTATGCAAACCCAGGATGCACCGATTGCAGGTTTCTGGCCGATTCCTAATCTTTAAAAAGCCTGACGTTCCGATTCCAAGTTTAACAATATAGATTAGATTTTTTATTACTGATACTGTCAGTTGTTCTAAGATCAGACGAAACCTTCAACGTTTCAATCTTAACTTACTGAAGAACTGATGGACTAATGGTTCCATGGGTACTTGATCGGTACCCATGACAAAAAAAAACCCAAAAACGTCTGAAATAACTTTTCTTAAATATAGATCACAGTTTAGAGCATTTACAGTGGGTAATTTTTTAGACCTTTGCAAAGGTAGATAAAAGACTGGTTTCATGTCTAAGATGCTAACGAAACCAAAGCCGATCGATCGGCCGCTCAATCGGTGCACCCCTAATGAAAACACATGGTCCTCTGATGTTATAAACAAACAAAAAAATGCTTTTTTTGACCAAAATACCCCTTCCTAATGGGAATGTACAAGACGGATATGTGGACCCCTATATGGAAAATTTCCCCTCAAGCAGAAAAAGCAAACTGCTGTCGATTTCTCTTGAAGTATGAACTGGTCTCTGTTCAAAGCATGTTTTGCCTCAGAAAGTCAGCAGAATAAAACATTTTAGGACAGTTAAGGGCAAAGACACACAGCACAGCTCATGCTGCAGCGATAACGGACACCTCTAACAGAGTCAGCAGCCAGACCACCAGGTAGACTTTGTTTGTAAGCATAAAGAATTAGTTAAAAATGTGTTTGATCCATCCTATCAGTAGAAAATGCCTGCTGTTGCTTCCTGTTCACCAAATCAAATCAAATAAACTTCTATCCACTGATGTTTCTCCTGTATGTTAACCAATAGGAACCTGTTTAATTAGCTGCAGTTATAGGATGATGGGTTGTGTAGCCATATTATGACCCCTCTGTACATTAAACCACAGGAGTAGCATTAGCTTTAAATGACTTTTTAGACCCGCAGAGCATTTTAATATGAAAAGAGAACTAAATAACTTTAGAGAAAATTGAGAGTTTCAGTGGTCTAAAGGTGTCAGTGTGTTTTAGGGCCACAATACTGTAGTGCAGTTAAAAGCTTAAACTACTTAAAACTACTCTAGAAAATGAAATATTCAGCTGCTTCTATTCACCTCTGATGAGACATTCTCAGGGAGGAGAGGGAGTGCTGACTATAGTGTGTGATAGAAGAACATTTTGGACCGGAATCACAGCTTAAATTATGCCAGAATTTCTGTTATCCATTTTTTTTTTTTTGTTTTAGCTAAATGAAAAATGCAAATAGTTATTCTAATTTGTGGTAAACTGTAGGTCAGAATGGATCCTCATCCTGCTGCAATGAGGCAATTCTCTTAACTTCATCCCTCACTGGACAAAGTTGAAACACAGGGACAAAAAAGTCGTTCAATAAAACAAAAAGTTGGTTCATGAAAAGGATTCAATACTAGTTGGAAAACAACTGTTGATCTAATCTTCAGCGCAAGTTTTCAGGGAGATTTCTGACCTTTTGTCTGCATCGAGGTCACAGCATAGAGCAGCAATAGGAAAGAAGGCTGGAGGACAGTTGGGGGGATAGTAGTGCTCCAAGAAGCCAGAAATGTTCAGTCCAAAGTCTGTCGCCCTGGGGAGGTAATCTGGATCTGCGTTCACTCGGCCAATGATCTGCAGACAGCATAACGGGGAAAAGTGGGAAAATGAGAGAGAACATTTGGGAACGAAAGCGTTTGAAGTTTGTCTACTGAAAACCAATAAATCCTTCCAACTACAGCTGATTGCTCCCACCAAACCATTACTGTTTTTGCTCCTCTGCTTACTAATCCCCCTCATGGATGCTGGATAATAGCGTCCATCTGGAGAAGTCAGAGTCTGGAGCCCCTGACTGACTAAACTAAACCCATGAGCCTCGATTCTGAACACGAGGACGGTGTGTCTCCAGGCTCCAATCCAACAGCTCAGCAGGGCTGCTGGAAAACTATATTCCTCTTTCAGAGATGTTAAAATTTGACAGAGAGAAACTATTCCATCATAAAATCAAATGGATTTTATTTGTAATGAGTTTGAAATGTCAAAGGAGGAAAAAAGGAGAACTTGAGTCAAATTCTCTGCTAGGCCTCACATTTTGCAAAGTTTACTGTTGGGCACCAGCCTAAATGAAATGAACCCCTTTGCTAAAGGCAGCTTGGTTAGCCTTAGTGTGCTGGTGCCACTTCTAATTACTGCATCCAGGGACAACCTTTCCCATGCGACAAGAAGGACTGGGTTGCAAATTTGTATGCATATGAGGCAGAAAAACACCTTTTTTGGCAGTAACTTCTGACTCACTAAACTATATATAACAAATAACAATATAAATAAATAACTTAAATACTTTGAAAGATGACTGAACTTTTGACTTAACCAAAACAAGGAAAGACCATGTTAGGGTTAGCCTAACATTTTATGCCAATTGCAAGCTTTTTTTTTTTTAACATATCTGGTTCAATTGACCAGAGATTAATAGCAATAATTAACTTTCTTATCAGTTTTGATGCTTGTCCCCCCCCCCATTGATTTAAATGAAGTCTTTACAGAAGAAAAGCTGCATTGATTTGATTAAGGTAAACACCCGATAACTGGGTGATCTAACCCAAAGATTACAGCTTTACTAATACTCTGCTGAAGCCACTACAGTACAGAGTTATAAGGTCCTGAGCTGAATGCATATTAGACCATTTATCTGTAAAGTAATACAAATGATGGACGGCAGAGAAGATACGCCTAGTTAGATCTGAAACATTTACTTCTATGATCAGTTCAGATTTGTTTTTAGCTTTACACAGACTAAACAGTTACTTACCTCGCAGAGCATAATACCAAAGGAAAAGATGTCCACTCTTTCATCATAGCTTTTCCCTAAAAGGTCATCAAATAAATATTATTATTATTATCATCACACAGTGGGAGAAAAAAAGTCCTAAAAATGTCCTAAGTGTCCAAAGATGTTTGTGTGTTTCATACCGTGGATCATCTCAGGAGCCATCCAGTAGGGGTTTCCCACCACCGTGTACCTCTTCCTGCGGTCAGGCTTCTTCAAGCCCGGCAGTTTTCCCTGCGTTAGCTTATTTTCACAGATGTCGTCCACCATGAGCCGAGCCAGGCCAAAGTCTGCCACCACCACAGTGTGATCCTTAATAAGCACAAAAAATATTTATCTATTAATAGCTGTTTTGTTGGGACCCTTCAACCCAAAGTTTTCATTGTGCTTTTCTTCCCTTATTGATGAGAGTTAAGCAGGACAGACACATTTTACATGTATAAAGCTTTATCCCTTAAGGTCACACAAGAATGTTTACCTGTTATATCATTTGACTTAAAAAAATTAATATCTTATGATTCAAAAACAAAGTCTTAATATAAAGGTACAAAAGAATGATTGGAAAAAGTGAATTACCTCTCGGACAAGACAGTTGTGTGAGTTTAGGTCCCGGTGGATTATGTTCATTGAATGCAGATATGCCTGAGTGAAAGATAACACAAAGATGAGTTAAAAAATTAAATACATGCCTTAAATCAGAATCAAACATTGCAGTTGAACTCACTCAGACAAATCAAGAAAGTAGTAGGAGTATTCATGCTTTACAACACTAAAAAACAGCTTTTACACATTGTTTGTAGTTCTCTTAGCTGGCCACTAGAGGGAGGCAGTGGTGCTTATGGATCTTCAGTTTTAGAGCTTCTGAACTCACCATTCCAGCAGCAATGTCTTTGCCGAAACTGACCCGCTGGTTCCAAGGAAAGCTACTGTCCTGTATATAGGAATTACACGTTAGGCATATAAAAGGACTGGAAGGGTGGTCTTTTTTATATTAAATCAGTTTGCATCATTTTAAAAGATATCATTCTTACCATCTTCTTTATAATTTCCCTCAACGTTCCTCCCTTTATGTACTCGGCAATGAAGTTGAGCCTCTTGTCTTTATAGAGGACTCCAATGAACTTTAGCACATTAGGGTGATCCAGACAGCGCATTACCTTCACCTGTGGACAGATTCACAGTGTCACCTCATCTTTAGAGCAAGTTAAAGGCTCGATTTAACAAAAAAAAAAAGATAAAAATAAGCTAATATATTCTAATTGATTAAAGAGGCAACAAATGGTGCCACAACTACAACCTTCCCAGACTCCAGGTTGCAACTCTATGCGAGTTTAGGGCTACAATTACGCCCAAACACTTGACTTCCTACAGCAACTGAGATTAAAAGAGACAGGTTAATGTGAGACTTGGGCCAAATTGTTAAGTAAGCATTAATCAAAACCCTACAGACACGCATAAATACACGGCACCAAAGAAACACTACAGAACAGATGCTTGAGGATGAAATGGGCCGATTCAGACCTCAGGGAGTCTGTGGTCTGTTTACCATTTTCCAAGGTGGGACTGATGTAACTTGATTAATGCCTTGGAGTCCTGAATGTCTGTCTGTTAATTATATCAACACACTAGAAGCTTACAAGTGGTTACAGCGCTTAAACTTTGTCATGTCAAAACCTTGGTACATCTATCAGGATTTTTGGGGGCAGTTCATAATTGTAACGAGGGAGAAATAAGATACTAGGATTTTAAATTATTTCACAAAATAAAAGCATCAAAATAGTAAAGTTCACATTGATAGGATACCCATTAATACAATACAGTGCAACCACCAGAAAAATCTTTTTCTGAAGTTAATTACTATGGAGGAGATTCAGAGATTCACAGCTGAGATCCAGAGAATGTGCTGATAGGAAAAAGTTTTGTCGATCAGGTCTTAATGGAAAAGTGATGCCGGCAGAATTATTTGAGCTACTTTTAGATTAATTTAAAGAAAGTAATTTAAAGAAATCAGTGGACTGGTCCAGAGGTTGCAGACCTCTGTCCTATGTGCTACTTTTTTTTAGTTTGACCCGATTGAATCCAAACAAAACAAACTGAAGTCTGTTGCAAGTTGAATAAATTCAAAGGGAATGACTATTACTACACTAGAGGCACATTGGAAGTAAAGCACCAATGAGTTAACCAGGAGTCCAGATCATTGTTCTCTGCTGTCTTTAAACATGAATAGTGTAAAGAGGCATTAAGTATTGTGTGGGACACTGATCACTTTTTGTGGAGGAGAGAATTTCCATACACCCTTTCTTCACACTGCCAGAGTTTTTACAATCTGTCTCGTACTCCTTCAGTTGTTGCAGAGAGATTCTGTTCTGACCAGCTCCTGGTGACACATGTAGCTTCCTAACATAACCAGCACAGCTGGTTGATGACTCTCTCCTAACAGACAGCAGATTACTTCACTTACATGTAAAGGGTTGTGCACTGACTTGTGAACAAACAACAACTTCTGCACTCACCTCTTTCAGGAAGGTTCTCTGCGTCTCGTCGTCAAAGCGAATCAGCTCCTTCATCACCATCACCTCTCCCGTTTCTTTGTGGGTCACCTACAACAGAGTGCAATCGCGTAAAGATGGAGATGAGCAACAAGCTGGGAGAGAATTATGATTCAACATGAACTGCAAAGAGTCTCAGAGGAAAACATCCATGTGTTAAAACATGAATTCCTTCCCTCTCTGAGATTGTATCTTAACGTCTTAAAAGTGCTGCCCTCTTCTGGACGCTCTTAGTATGAACATCGTTTTCAAATTTCTGACACTTATGAACAGGATTACCTTTATGGCCTGTCCGAAGCAACCCTTTCCAAGGACTTCACCGTGGATGAGGTCAGATGGGCGGAAGATGCGGTGAGTCCGATTAGAGACGACCCTGAGCGACTCGGACCGATTAATGTCCTTCCTGTGTGAGACTGGCGACACCGCGTTGCTGGAGCCGGGGGACTTATCAATGCTGCAGCTCCGCCTGACAGAGAGAGAGGAGAGAAAAAGATGATGATGTCATTACCGCCTACGGTGCAATCTTATAATTAGTTTCAGCCAAAAAATAAGAAGGACTTCTTACGTGATGATGCGCGACTTCAGGTTGCTGATGTCAGGGTTGGGGGGCTGGGTGATCGGAAGGGTTGGGCTGGGGCCGTCCGACGCCGGGGTGGACAGGCAGCCATCCACCTGGTCCTCAGCCTCTGAGGAGGCTCCGCCCTGACCATGAGGGTCGTGTTCAATGGTGAGCTGCAGCAGCCGGCTCGTCTCCTGGATGAGCAGGTCGATCTATGGAAGAGGAGGAGACTCGCGTTAATATGAGAAAACTTCCAAAAATGTACGGAAAGACATGTGAAGGTAAAACTGTTTAAATGAAAAGCTTAAAGTTCAACAGTTTTTGACTGTCTCTCTTCCCCCCCCCTGAAACAGCTGGTTGACAAACGCAGTGTTTTAGAGAGAAGATCATCAACATGGTTTCTACCTCATCCAGAGGGACGTTGTGAATGGGCGTCCCGTTGATTTCTAGGATCTTGTCCCCGACATGAATGGAGTTCTTCACATCTGGACTGATGCAGTCAGGATCCACCCTGGATGGGAAAAATAAATAAATAAATTTGCACAAAGCAGCGTGTTCTTGTGAGGTTTTAGGAAAACAATAAATGGAAATCCTCAATGCTTCTCGATCTCCTAGAGTCAAAGGTTAGATAGAAAACTGAACTGATCTGATCTGGTTGAATTTTACATGTAAAGTGCCTTGATATGACACATGTGTCGATAACAGACTGGCATTAAATTACATACAAACCTTTGGTTTTTACATTTATATTCTTGGGAAAGTTTGGGCTCTTTTTTTTTGGTTTGGTGCTTTTAAAGCCCCCAAAAATGATATTTTTTTTAATCAATTTTAACAAAATTACACTTATTTTCCTTTGTGCAAAAAAAACAGAAAGAGGGGTTTGAACTCACTGTGACACTCTGACGGTGGGTCCATGCTCTGGGCTGAAGCCTTTGGCAGGGCTGAGCGGCTGGTCAATAGCCACTGAAAAGCCACGCCCTCTGCATCCATTGTTCCCCTCGCTGGAGGCCGGGATGGACACGAGCGTGACGGTGTGCGGGATACGAGAGTGTGGCGAGTCCGGCAGAGACACGGGGGTCACGATGGTCTGGTAGTAACAGTGACCGCTGCAGCCAAGAGAGACCAAGAGATGGAAATTATGAAGGGAGGCGTGAGAAAGAATTTCACATTACATCAGTCCTTCCAGAATCACATGATGATGATGATGCCATGAAGCCTGAGCACAAGGCATCACTGCACAGTAACTGTGAGGAAGAAGACATTCAACCCAGGAATATGAGTTCAGAGTCGGATTCAGAACCAGGACCGCGGTTCTGTGGCTTAACTTAATTAGTGATCATGGAGAGAAACCATTAACCACTTATGGCCTTCATGTATCATTGCCTCATAATTTAATCCCTTTTACATTTTCTCATTTACAAGCAGCAGTTGGATGCAGGTAGATGCTATTCTATTGCTTTGCAACCTTATTTGAACTACGAATGACTCAGAGTGACTGAGAATGAGATCATAGCCATGTGTGGGTTACATTACCTGCTGAATTACCTTTGTGTAAAAGATTTGAGCTGTAAAACAAGATGCTGCCTCGATGAAGCAGCCTGATGGATAGGACTGATAGGAGCGCCTAAAGCGCAATATTCAATCATCTGTTTGAAACACTATGTCTTGTGACACTCGTACATCCCTGCTGGTGATGAACAAATATAAAGAAAGCAGCAGCTAATGTTAATCTCACACTGTCAGGCTTTAAAGTTTCATAGTTATATTTCTGCATAAAATTAAATTGACTGATTACCATTTTAACCTCAAGAAGAGAAAAGCTCTTTAAGCACAAATGGACCAAATTTAATCTAAAATAAAGCCATGGCTTTGCATGTAGAGAATTGCAGAAAAGCTACACTTTGCATCCTTAAAATAATTCCTTTTAAATCCCACATGCTGATGATTTAAACTGTATCTGTTTGATATGATGTGGCATGATTTGATTGTTACCGTTTGTTTTCTGCTTTATTTTTGATACTTTATTTGTTACAGGCAGGTGAATACAACTTTAACTGCTGTTGCAGAATCTTCTATAAATAACAAAATAAGACTTTTTTTTATTTCAGTACCATTTATCTAGCTGAAAAAGAGTTCCGACATGAAAAAAAAAAAAAAAAAAAAAAAAAAACATTTTATACCAGCGCCATGCTTTCTATGAACAATCTATAATATAATGCATCTTAAAAACTGTTTATGTTTTTCATTTAGCCACTTGTTTGTGGTTAATATAATGCTGGCCGACCCAATGATAAGCTATTTTTCATTTATTGCTCAAGTCTCATCTATGACTTTATTACCAAAAACACATTCGGTTACATGAACATGTTTTTCTCCACTAATCAAATTTAATACAAGGTTAGAATTGTCTACATTTCTCAGAGTAAGATTTAGAAATGTGTGAAAAAAAACACATCTAAAAGCTTTTAAAGTATTTGTATTTACCAAGACTGCAAATAATTATCCATGATATATTATTAAGAATTCCATTTTTCATGGCTTGCTTCAGACTAATCCCTCAGTCGCTCATTTAAAGCATCATTTATGAGCAATTTGAAATGTACCAGTGAAAATAAGTGAAAACACAAAGTTCAAACACTGTGTTGCAAAAAAGTGAATAGTCTTTGATTATAAATAAATAACAAATGACTTAGAAGTATTGTTTTAGCTTTTTTTCTATCCATTTTAAAAATGGAAAGTTTTCAGTTTAAATAGAGCAAGAGGCAGCAGATGCTCACCAGTAAAGTTTGGATCTTTCCACCAACGCATACGTGTCTCCATCACCGATGAACGCTCTGCAGTTCAGACAGCTGAAGCATTCTGGGTGATACTTCTGTTCTCCTGCAACCTAAAGGTTAAAAGAAGAGAAAACCAAACAAAAATATATAAATAAATGAATGCTTAATCCTTCCTTGAAATAAATCTATGGTGTGTGTGGACAAATTATTGGTCCAATCAGAGAGAGAGAGAAAAAAAAAACAAACTTGGTGCAGAATGGGTTACAAGCTACAGGAGGCTTTAATGCATGATCTGGGAAGCAGGGTGAGGTCTGGTCACTGAGGTTAAAGCTGAGCTGCAAGACCTAAGATCCAGTTTGCTGCAGCCAGATGCCGACTGAAGCTGGGGGCAGTTTTGTAAACAAGAAATGGAATTGAGTTATTGCTCTAAAAACAGAGCAGGAAATGAGGAAGTAATTCACACCGACAGATCTGACGATGATGCTCATTTGTGAGGTGGAGGGTTCTGGCTCTTTTTCTATCACACAAAGGAGAAGCAGTTCAAACAAACAACTCTTTAAACGTACTTGAAACAGGCTCAGTGGATCCTCATTCACACCCTTTGCATCGTAATGCTTTCTTCCATAATTTATTCATTTTAAATATCCTCAAAACAAACCAAAAACCTCTGAAAATTCCACTTAAGTAAACTGGAGCCTGCTCGTTCTTGCCGACTCCTCCACTAAAGCAACTGATTAAACAACCATTTCCTCCACATAATACTGATGACCTCCTTAAACTCCTAGAGGTAAATCGGTCACCTGTCAATGCATATACCCCATCCACTCAAACACTAATGACGATTTATGTTTAAACATGAGCAACAGCAGTCAGCCCCAAAGGCTGAGGCCACTAGAGCTGTTTCCTCCCTGGAGGCGGTTTCATTTTTTGCTTTCTGAGGCAGAATTTTAATTCCAAAAGTCAAACTCTTTGAAGGATCCCATCAACTACAATCATCTGCATTGCTAATGTTGCTAATAAGGTGCAACAGTGAGTTTCTCCATACAGGAAAGCCATACCGCAATTAATCCATCCAATTACCATATCGTTTGTGAATCCAGCCTCTAAGCAGAACAAAAAAGAAAAAAAAAAAGAAAAACACAAAGCCAATAAGAGTCACCTTAAAAATACCTCCACTCTGCACTGAGAGCTTCGAACCAAAGGCTAAATTTGAAGGATTTATGTCTCACAAATAAATAGGGACACTATAAGAAATCAGCTTTCCTGTATCTGCAAAAATCTGCAAATATTGTTTGATTCTGAATAAAAACATCAGATTTTTTTTTTTTTAATCAGGTAAATTCTAAATTTTTCAGAGAGTTTAACAGAAAAATCAGAATAAGCTACAAATGGAAAAAGTCAGATTGACCACATTGGTGTTTATAAATTGTAAAAAACAATATATATAGTCTTTGGTTGAGCAAGAACTAAAAATAGACTTCAACATGTTTATCAAATCCAAAATAAAAACGAAAAGCAGAAAAGATTAAAAAAAGATTCAAACCAAAAAGCATTAATTCATTAGACATTGACTACAATAAGTAAAAACAAGCTACTAAAGCTCAGACTTCCTAGAAACAAGTTATTTAATTAAAAAGTCCCAAGAAACTCAGCAGTAATAAGGTAACGTTCCACTTTAATACAAGAACAGCCTGACTTTATGCATTTATTTTATCTTTATCTCAGAAGAAAAGAAGAGACTGAATAACCATCTGGTTGGTTCAGAGGTTGAATAAAAACATCCAACAGAAATCTAACGAGTTCATAAAGGAGAGAAACTGACAGAGCTTCAGCTTTCAATAAGGACTCCAAATGGACCAATTAAATGATTAATTAAACCCAACAGCATGTGATATGCGAGGTCTGAACACAGCAGAGGAAAAAAGGTAAACAACCATTTGGTCATGATTTTGGGCTTTACATTTTCTATGTGGATTTCCTCTCCGTCTTTGCTTCACTTTTAGGTGCAGCCATTTAAAAAAAGGAGCAGACAGGAAGAGAGGACAGCTGGACGGACGTGTAAAGGGTGTCGTCTGGACACAGTCTGTCACTCAGGCTGCCATTTGCCTGCCATGTGGGCACACACACCCATTTAGAGATAGGCAGCTGTTCCTGTTTCATTAAAGACCTCCTTCCCACCAGATAGGACGGCTGTAAAGACAAACCGAGGATTCATGCTTTTCAATCAGAACAACTACATTTTAACCAGAATCCTTTTTAAAACGGAGTTAAGATGCATCACATGTCTGGTTCCCCTAGATATCACAGTCTTTCTCCTCTGGGCTGTGGGTATGATGTGTCTGTGATAACTGCAGAGTGTATGAGCTCATCATCACGCTTAGGACTGTGGTTCTTCATTTTGTCTCCGACTGTGACCAAAATCAGCCTCCTCTACGAATCCAAGGGTTTGAATTTATGGGGTGCAAAACAGTTACACAGCAGGATCTTTGTAATAGAATTGCAAGAAATGGAAAATTAATGTATATCTGACAAGAACAAGAAAAAAGAAGCACATTTATAATTATGTTTGTTTTTTTTTTTACATTTGAACCACCTACATCCATGTGCACCAATCATTATTTTTATAGCCTCTGCATTCAGTTATTAATGGTTAGTCATTTTCACTTAGACTTATTTCTAAACATTGAAACTTATGGAGGTTCTGAATAAAAAGCTACCATTTTTAAACTTGGCTTTACGGATGTAGTGATCATGCATTTCTTTCTCAAACAGGTTTATATAGAATTAATTTTAATCTGATTTTTTGACAAGGATTGACCTTTAAAACCAACCAAAGTCATTACATCTGGGATTATTAATAAATACATAAAGGTGAGTAACAAACTCAAAGTTTATCACGCAAGACTCTGTTTAGAGGGTCAAACTGGAAACTTTGTAATGATTATCAAATGAAGACACAAACAAAAAAAAAAAAAAGAGACATTTTAACACATTTGTCTTTAATTATAATCGCCAAGTAAGCTGTTACTCTTTAAATTTTAGAACTAAAACTGTCAATAGAGCTTTTCGATGAGATAAACATTGAAGTTAACAGGGTGAACCTTGAGAAATGATTTGATTATTTCCTTATTCAGTCGGATTTGGATCAATTTGTTAACTGAGCTTTGAAACATACCGGTAAATTAAAAAACATGTATTTGTCTATTTTAATGGTACAGCTGCCCAGGTGAAAACTCTAGAGAACAAAATAAAATGGGATTTACAACTAAGTTTAGGAATCCTTTTATTTTGAAATAAAAATCCTAAACACAGCTAGTCAGATCACCTGTTTGAAGTTGACTGTGTTGTTTAACTATCATTCTGGCATCAGTAGATATAATATTAATTAATGGTTACATGTTTAAACTGATGCAATTTTACAATTTCTGAGAGTTATTTTGTTTCAGTAAATATAAATAAAATGATAGCATTTGTAGAAAGGTCTGCTTTATAATTATTCTTATGCATGAGTTCAACAGCAAAGATGATGGAAGGCATTAAATGACGATAAGTTTCCCTGACCACCTTAAAGGTTCATGATCACTTTGAGATTTTATTTTGTCTTATGTTTTGTTTCATCTTTATGTCTTTCATTTCATTTTTCTTCAAATAAAAAAACAATCTTCCTAAAGAAACAGACCCAGACACTTGGTAAATAGCTTTCTCATTTCAAATAAATATCATGCATTCTCATAAATAATCTAAATAATTTGTGACAAAAAAAAAAGGAGTCATTCAAGATGTCCGCCTCCGTGTCTTATTTTTAATTCTTGGCTGCTGTTTATATTAGTCATCTGTCTAATACAGTCATTTGGTTCCTGTTTTAGTAAAGTTTGATCACAGATGTTCCACTGTGACATTTTTCAAATTCCTCATTCAATTTCACAACCTCCTTTGTTGGTTAAATTTCACAAATTGAAAAATGTATCAGAAATATTTATAACAATACAAACTTGACTTGAACCACTTGTTTTATCAAACCTACTAAATTGCAACAAAAAGGAGAAACCAAAATAACCCTTTAAGTTGGGAACAATTTTTAGTTCTCCTTCACTTAAAGTCCCTGCTTTTTTCTAGGAAGTTTCCAGAAAGGAAGTGTCTCTTAGTATTGACATTAATGTTAAATACTAGACCAAATTGTTAGCACCCCCTATTCTGCTTTACCTCACAACTGATCCAATAAACTTGTATTAATTAAAAAAATAATAACAAAATACAGTCTTATATGACAAAGATTTAAAAAAAATTATCAGAAAGAACAACAACATCAATAATAAAAACTCTCCTAAATATCAATAAAATCCAGTAGAAAGGTGTGGTTAAAGGTGTTTAAGCAAACATGAGGTCAAATGAAGCTTGCAAAATGCACTCGCACTTAAATCCACAGTGGGCATTATTTAGGAGAATGAAGAGTGAAGACAGTGGGCCACATTGACGGTCTCTGAATGGAAACCCCCTTCTATCACCAACAGTACAGTAACACAGTATTTACACAGGCCTCCTACTCTGGGAAGCGTTAATATATTCTGACTGCTTGCTCTGCAGCTCACATCCACTGTAGTGAAATGTGGACTCTAATCACTGCAGCTAAAAAGCAAAGTAAAGTGGTAAAAGAAAAATCCTGAATGCACTTTTTGAAACCTAGAGAAAGAAGAGCTTCTGAAATGTTAGGCATGCCATATCTCATCAGACCTGATGAAACAAGAGAAAATAGAAAGGAAAAAAAGAGCAGATCTATAGTTTCAGATTGATACACTGGCCTACTTTTATGACCCACAAAATGCAGCATCACATTTTAAATTCAATTTGAAATTTTCCAACCACACGGTGGAAAAGGACTCTGCAAAAGCAACGCGGCAGACCGTGCGTCCATCAGCCTCCCTGGCTGCTTCCTCACCGGCTCATGAATACTGTATATGATCCATAGGGCATCCAGGAAGTGAGCGCAGCAGCGGCAGCAGGGATCATCCTCACCTTCTTATCCCGTCTCCACAGCCTGAGACAGCAGAAGCTCCAGAAAAATAAGTCTCCCACCATGTCAGTCTCGTCCTCGCTCTTCTAGTTCATTCTACTGAGGCAAGCGTTTCCCCCCCGCAGTCACAACAAAACACTGGCAGCAGCCAAGCCGAGCGGAGCCACAGAGCTGCAGGGGGAGGGAGGAGAACAGCCCACGCCTTTGCAGCTGAGCTCATCTCTGAATCAATGTCCCTCCTCCAAGATCTTCCACCCATCCCTCTCCTCTTCATCCACCCTCGTACTTTAGCTATGACCTCATCGTTTCCTGTTTGGCACCGCCCACTCTGGGTACATGTGCCCGCCCGTCAGCCAGCCAGCTGCTTCCAGCGCACACACACCTCTTCTACCCCCTGATGTTGTCTTTAGAAAGTTCCTCTCCCCTAATCTGCTCACATGCTTCCTCTTAAAAGTTTGCTTTCAAAGACCAAGGTTTTCCAGTAGGTTGCTAGTGATATCGAGACTCAGTCAGGCTTTCTTCAGGATGTTTTTATGGATTTATCGGGACCGTTTCAACTATTCGTCTCACTATATGTTATTCCAATTAACTCTCTTGTATGAATCATCTTCATTATAAAACAATTCTTAGTAAAACCTATGGTTATTACCTGTTGAATCAACCAAAGCAATCTTTGATAAAATCAGTCTGAAGAGAAACTAGAGTAGAAAGCAGTCAGATTTTTTTTTTTTTTTTAAGATTTCATCGGGTTACAACCCATAAATGTTATTATAACCAACAGAATAAACTGTTTGATTCTTATTTATGTTTTCTTTTATTCTTAAATATCTTAAAAACCATGCATGTGATTGTTTATTGCAAAGAATCCAAGTCAAATACTCTGAAACGTAGTCTGTAATCATCAACCCGCCGTTATGTAAAGCAAGTATCCTATAAAGTGACATTTTTATCCTTCCTGTTGTCAGCAAGCAAACATTATTAGGCGTTGGGAGTATTTTAAAATTAGCTCTGGTCTTTTATCTCAAAGAGAAAGGCACCGATACCATATCTAGCATAACAGAAATACCAGCCTCTATGCGTTTTACCTAGAGAATGCCGAGCTATATATATCTCAGAGGGATTTCCATAAGGCTGTGAGAATGTTCATGCTAGATTTTCTTTAAAATGAGCTGAAAAGGAAGAAAAAAATAAATAAAAGCAGAAGTTTTTTGTTCAGTTTTCTGGCAATCAGTAAAGGTTTGCTCTCTCTCAACCTCTTGCAGCCTAAATAAATCAAACACAGATCTGAACACCTTATTTTAAAAATAACTATTTAAAATGACATACAATGATTAAATAGGTAAGTTTGGGACTTTTTTGACTATTTAGTAGTCAGTGCGACCTGCTACAATTTAACATGATGCTTTTAAGAATTAGAGAATGAACTGATGTCTGAGTTTCCAGCTGGAAAACCAAGTTAAAAATAGGTTGTATCTAATAACTAGCCAGTTTCTCTACTTAGCTTTATTTTTGTGTGGGCTATGACACTTCTTTCAAATAAAGTAAGCTGGTAAAGTAAGCTCGTAAACGGTTACAATCATCCAAATTACACGATCAATGAAAGTAAAATAAATCTAGTGCTACTAATTTGAATGTGTTAAAAGTTTTCTTTCCCTTTACTCTTACAGAAGTCTGCAGGATCACCAGGACGAAATATGTTCGCCAATGCGAACAACTGTGAGTTATTAATAAAAGTTCAAATGAGGTCTTTGTGCATCCTGCTGGTTGTCATGATAAAGTGGAGGAAACGGTCTCCAGGTGGAGATGATGGCTGGGCTAAACTATGATTCAATTATTGTTGGTGTTCCGGATGCTGGATTAGAAAATGGACAACAGTGAGAAATCCAGGAACGAGGTAAAATAAGTTAAACAGACAATGAATTCAATTTGATTATTTGAACCACACAGATTTTACTTGTTTTAAATTTATGGAAAGTTTACATTTAGGATAGTATTGCGAAAAACTAACATTAATATCTCAACCTTGTTATTTGCAAATTATCTACTCTTCACACCAAGTCTCACAAACTTAAACTCCAATAAAGAGCTGGTCAGGACCTGCTGTGGTGACATGATCCTATCTGAAACAAAAAGGAGTCTTTCAAGTCACCAAACAACTTAGCAGTGATTGTTTACGAGAATCTTTTCCTTATTTCTTTCTCTTTCTTTCTGAATCAGTATCAGGTTGTAAGAATGCTCTATGAGGACTGAACTCATTCAACAACAGGTTTGTCTTGTTACCCAATATAGGCAACACAGACTTATTCAATTAATCCCCCCCCCATTAATTTTAGATAAACTCTTTTATTCTTTACTATAAAATATCAACCAAGTTTTAGTTTCCATTAGATTTTTATTTGGCTAATATTACATTTCTTAGAAAATTCAATTTCTTAAAATTAAAAAAGTTAAAAAAGAAAAAAAAGTAAAAAATTCTGTCCTTTAAAACCTAGATTCAACCTCTTCAAACCATGTGTACTTTAGATCAGAGTTAGTGGATTATAGCTCACAACTATTTAAAAAAAAAAAAAAATCACTTTTCTAAGGTCTGTGAAACAATTCAAAGTTCAGCACAAGGTTTTTTTAAAGTGCAAGTACATGTAGATGTTACCAACACCTGGTAATCCCCACTCTTTCTAATAAAAATAGCCAATGATTAGCTTTTCCTCTAACTTTTGCAGAAGGACTTTAAGTATACAAGTTGTTTAATGCAAGACATAATCATTGGATTTACATCAGGGAAAGTCATTTGGTCCTCTTGTTTGGACTGGAAGAAAAAAAGTTTCAAAACCTGGCAAATGAACTTGGCTAGTTCAATGTGCGGAGTTCAGAGCAAGGTGGAAAATTAACTATTACTCGTTTCAACCAGGCTAAACACAACTGGTGTGAATACATACAGAAAATAAAGAAGCAGCGCTGGAATATAGTGGAAAAACATTTCTTTAAAAAAATAAATAAATTGAAGAACCAAAGGTATCTTTGAATCAAAAAATTAGATCCTTGCGTTAAGTTCAATATTTCAAAACGATGAAATCCAACACAAACGACATAAAATCCCAATATATGAATTCAGCGCTCCCTTTAAGACGATGACACACACCCGCATTCTGGAAGCTACCATCAAAAAAAATACTACACAGAGCCCATACTGTATGTTACCATAGCAACCTAACAGTTGCATCCACTAAGGCAACTAAGCGGAGACAACATCGATCCTTTACTCAAAGGATCGACACCGACTGGCTCTCATTATATGAGATTCATGTCGTTTATGTCTTGAATTCTTGGCCCCAAGGTCTAGTTAAGTATGAAGCAGAGTATTGTTCTTTAAGGAGTTCTCCCTCATCACGATAAGACGCATTACTCTGGTTAAGCTGGTCTTCTATTTCCCTAGTATGACACAACAATAGATGTAAGACTTCAAAACTGCTGTAAAACAGGTATTACAGAACTAGTACGGTCACTTCTTAGTTTCACCCTTCTTTAAATTAGCTAAACTTTCTTTAGGAGAAAGACATTGGATCTGTGACTTAAAATATGTTCTAAAAAGCAAAAGTTTGAGTCTTATCCCCTTTGTTGCCACAGAGGTCAGAAGTGAAACCAAAAGCAGCCTACAGCTACACCTCAGGGGGGATTTCAGCCTACACAGGCTGCCGATTTTGTCACCGTTTCCACACCAAGGGGAGGAAATGAGAAAAAAAAGTCAGCACAGGTCTCCGATTGAAGTACTAAAATAAGAAAATATCTGATAGCCGAGTCTGTTGAGGTGTGATCGATCAAAAAGGCCAAGTGAGGTGAACATGTCATGGGTATGTTGTCACCCTAAGATGGAAACAAGTTAGCATCGCTAAGGTTCTACAAGTGATAGATTTAACCCTAATTCAGGAATCCCCCCAACAACTCTTGCAAACAACCAGAAACATTAAGATAAAGTTATTTATCAACAACAGATGTCCCTGTGTTCAGTTAGAGGAGAGAACAACCATGAGGTATTTACAGGAACAGTAAGCAGATTCCCAGTCACACAAAGCTACATAATACCAGTGGGAGTTAGTAAAAAAAAAAAAAAAAGAAAGTAGATCTGGGACTTTCCATTAAAAGAAAATATATCTGTGGTTGGCATTTAACTCAGTAATATTACAAAATAAATGAAAGTCCAACCCTTAATAAATGTATTAATCTTATATTACATTTTTGTTTTTTTTAAACACAGAATAATTTAATACATAATAAATACTTTATAAAGAAGAGAAACTAACAGGAACCAGAACCAAAGGGAGGAGGTTAGACGTAAAGTCCATGATGCAATCTTTTTAAGTTTTTGGGAGTTTCTAACACAATACTTCCCAAAGATTTCCAAGTGCTTAAGATTTCACAGAAACAGCTTGGATTCCTCCTCTTACTGTTTTAGAACGTTTTGCATCACCATGGTAAAAAAAAAAAATTAAAAATAAAAAAAAAGACAAAACAAAAACTGGCACATCTCCACAGAAGATGACATTACAGGACTGGAAAATACACAAAGCTACTTATTTAAGACTCCAGCTCATGTGAAAACATAAATATCTTAAAAACAGTGAAGGTATAAATTAAGCTGAGCAGCGAGTGGACATGAATGTTCTGCTGTGGGTATTAGTCGCTGCTGATGGGATCAGACTATGGAGGTTAAATTTGTTGAATCATTTTTTTAATTTTTGCCTTTATATTAAAAGATTTTATAAGGTTTTCTATGTATAATGGAAGCAATCCCTTTTTAGTTATGGGTTTCTGTGTGTTTTACCTCTATCTACTCTTCATATGTGAGACTTATTTTAGCTTCTGGCTTGAGTTCAAATCAAGCCATTTTTGTTTAATCTTCAAGTTTTTTCAAATTCATAGTGAGAGTACAATTTGGTTAAACTCTAAACGTGAGATTATTGTATGTCCAGTAGTTCTGACTGGCTGATAAGAACCAGAAAGCAAAAAAGAAGGATGATTTTAGTTAGATCAGCCAACTCTGAGCTCAGCATATCAATCAGTAAGGTTGTAAATAACTGAAAGCCACTTCTCCAGAGGAATTACTCCCTATTTACCCAACACTGACACTGCAGAGAACAAGAGGCGCATTATGCAGTGTTCTTGTGCAACACAAACAGCCTGAACAACATGGGGGCTTTAGTTGGTAAAAAGGAAACAGTGTAGAGTAATAATAATAATAAATTTTATTTGTAATGCACCTTATATTTCAAAGAAATCTCAAAGTGCTACAGAGACTAAGAAA
>JAUZNJ010041567.1:0-33917 GCA_034780135.1 Jordanella pulchra | reverse complement strand
GAAGAAGAAGAAGAAGGATGTGCATTGCGACTCCTGCGGGAGCGGGAGAACGGGGTTGGGAGGGGGGAGGCGCCCCACGGCAGCAGCTGCCACTGGAGGACAAGAGTATGAACGATACGTGCTTTCACATAGGAGTCTCCAAAAGCCGCCAGTGACACCGGAAAAGTCGCCAGATTTGTCGCTAGTCGCTTTTTCGAAAAAGAGTCGCTGGAGGGGTCTGAAAAGTCGCTAAATATAGCGACAAAGTCGCTGAGTTGGCAACACTGCCTCCAGGATCCTGTCCTGCAGGTTTTACAGGTTTCCCTGCTTCAGCACATCTGATTCTGGTTATGGCAGTTCAGCAAAAACCTGTTAATCAGCTTTCAATGAACCGACTTTGGGCATGCCAGCTCTAAAGTAAAGCGGAAGAATGACCCGCGGTGAATATTTCCGCTCCGCAGATTGGGCGGCTTCAACCTCTTGTTTGGCCCGGCCCAGGAAGCCTGTTTTCGGGCAACAGCTCTCTGCCGAGTCGGTCCTATTACTCACTGTGGTTTGCTAAGGGACCATTGATATGTGTCAAAGCGAAACACTCGTGGAAAAACAAGAATTTCTCATTTTAATGTCTTGTGACCCAAGGAAACAATTCTAAATCTAAATCGTTATATTAGACTAGAAATATGCGGCACATCGTTTATTTTTGTTGTTTTAAATAAGTGTGCCTTCTTCAAGTAGAGTTAAATGATTTCAAATTTAGATTGTGCTAGATCAAATGATCAAAAAAGTGTAATGAGGAAAAATTGTTAATTTTAATTAAAAAATTATTTTTTTTTTCAAAATAAATTGGTGTGCCTCACCATTCTAGTATAATTCAATGTTTCAAAATCAAATTTGAGTCACCTGGTCATATAAAACATGAAAGTTATTAATTCTTGTTTTCCTGAATATATCTCTCTGACATTTATTGATGGTCCCTTAGTGAACCTCCGTGAGATAGAGGACCGAGACGGTGGAGAGCTGCAGCCCGGAAGCAACCTTACGGTGCCGGGACAAACAGGAGCCTAAAGCCACCGAATCTACCGAGCGCAGATGCATGTTACACTGCCGGTTTTTTATAAACTGTTAAGGTATTGAGGGTAAATGGGTTTTTTTTTCTCCCTCTGTGATCAAATATCAACCAGCTTATATGTTGTTACCTGGTTACTGGCGTCAGGTGGAGGAACAGAAGATTGCCTCTCCAAGACTAATTTCTGACTTTATTTAGAGCCTAGCTAGTTTCTAATAATGTCACCATTTCATGAATGTCATAATGTCAGATTATATGTGAAATAGAATATCACAATTATAACCACATCATTGTGGTACTGCTATCATATTTACAAACATCTTAAAACAAAACTTTTAGTTATTGAATATACATTTCTATCCACAAAAAGGAAATCTTCCCTTTAATGCAAAAATCACCATAAGCATAGGAGAAATGTTTACATGGAGTTGGCCTACTACTATAGGCTATCTGTAATATTCAAATTAATTATTTTAAAAAGTGTTTCATCCACATCTAATGTAGAATTTCAGAATTAAAGCTGTAAAGCTATAGTAGCATCTCCTTATATATTGGATATAACATCAGATGTTCATTTGCCCATGATGTGGAAATTCAAAAGTACAATCTCCCTCTCAATAATCATAAAGTCTTTCAAGAAACTCAGAGTTAGAATTAGACCATCTATTTTTTAAAGATAAGAAAAACTAAATATTCCAAATTTGCTGGATGCATGGTGGAAGTGTGCTGACTAAAGGAATCCTTTTGGGAGGGAATTAAAAATATAAAAAATATTCATAGCAGTGTTTTATTCTATTATGTAGTAAAATAAACAGTTAAATTTAAGATTACACCTCAAAAGAGTTCGTTTTGTGAATAAAAAGGGATTTTGAATTTTCATTTTTTTATTTTTAACCTATGGTTCTTGAGCCACAAGTGGCTCTTTAGACTATCAGCAGTGGCTCTTCATCACTTTGGCTAAAATTTATGTAGAGCCAGAGAATATTTCAAACAATATATATCCTGACAAATGCATGTTTTTAGCTTTTTCTCCACTGTCTATTTGCATTGAATTTTGAAAAAAAATATGTACAAATATTTTATCTTTTTTGTAAGTGGAAAATGTTTTTGACATGGTATTTCAAAAATATCAGCAACCTGCTATAGATATATGTTAAATATAAGTTTTCTTTAGAATAAAAAGGTTATGTAATGTTTTCAGCTTTAATTGAGTTTTATTAGGTGAGCTGGTAATTTGTTGTTTTTGTAATTGACAAAAAATGGACTCTAATTATTATATCTATATTAAAAAATATATATATTTTCAATCTTTTTTTCAGGGATAAAAAGTTTAGTTTTAAAACCTAATTTTTGAAAAATATAACCAGCCCATTGAAATGTGTTGGGTTTTTTTGCAAGTGTTTTTTACCCCTCATTTTAACCCCTAAAATATGAAATGTTACAGTGGTTGCTTGAAAGGGACAAACTACGTCTATATATGATCTTTTTTTTGTGAAAAAGGTCATGCAATTTTTGGGGGCACAAAACAAGTTTTATTAAAATGTCTCTTTGGATTGCAAAGGTTGCTCTGGTTTAGTGCAAAATGTTATAGCTAATTGCAAAGGGAAGCATGAGAGACAATTATTCTTTCTCTGTCTAAGGAATTGCTCTTTAAAGAACCATTCAAACAGGCAACTGTAAAATGTATAAGTATTTGTTCATTGTGTCCACTCAAAGCTTCATGACACAATGGTCTGAAAGAGAATCAGTAGAAGACGATCTCTCTTAGGAAAAAAATCAAGTTTCTGTGAAGCTGCAAGAGCCAGAAGGGAGGTAAAAAAAAAAAAAAAAAAAAAAACTGCAGCCAAAGACACACACATCTGAAGATCAACCATTTGGACGGATGTGTGTATATTTGCATGTGAGAACATTTGAGTGAGAGAGACAATGGAGCCAGTATGGACTGAAGCCATTATAAACCTTTTTTTTGTTTGTTTTATCAATTTACTGCACACGCTCAGCTTGTTGAGTCGTGATTGAGTTGACTGATGGCATCCTGTGTGGGATGTGTGCAGTTGACCTCACTGATCTCATGATTGCACGTGAGCCATTCAGTTAGGCAGAAAAATAAAACGTGCATGTAAAGGCATTTTAGGAACATGCAAGCAGCCTCGGCTCTGAGTGGGGGCATAAGGCTTGGTTGCGCTAATCAGACATACTTCTCTAAATCCCTGGGGGTGCATGACCTAAACCTGGTGGGGGAGAAAAATCAGACAGACCTCTTACTATTCACAGCAGGGTTTGTGGGGGTTTCTCTGGAGTAGTTTTGAGTGAGTGCACATCTAGAAGAAGAAAAAAGGCTCAATCAAAGGTAAAGGAGGTGACAGTTAAAAGTTTTCTGCTTTTCGATTCTAAAGAAAATTGAGCAAATAGATGCTCAAACAATTCAAGGAAACCATTCAATTATAAAGCCCTGTCAATACAGAGTCTCTGTTCAGGAGATTAGGACTAGAGAACAGTATAGACGTGGTCTTTAAGAGGTGTGGAACGCTTTATATAGATTGTTATCCCATGTGTGTTAATCGGACATCAGGACGCTTTAGGTCAGTGGAGCAGGGAATGGATTTTCACTGCCTCTGACAGAGAGCTGCAGCACATAATGGTTTCTACCTGTGGAGAAATTAACAAGCCAGTCAGATCAGAGAAACATCCAATCTGAAATAGTGAAGCAAGTGAGGCTTGATTCCCTAAGAAACTGATATGAATTGAAAGCATCCACTGAAATTATTTCTATGGAGTTTATATCCGTAAAGCTTGTATAATAGGTGTGAGCATTAAGTAGAGCTTTGGCTTCTCACAGCAAAGCTCTGTTGCATATTAAGTCATGTGTAAAAAACGTTCACTTTATTTTAGTTCCTAAGCCTTTCATTGCTCAACTTGATTAAAAAAAAAAAAAAGTTGTTTTTTTAGCATGCTCTGAAATGATTGAACTGTAATACTGTGTTCACAATCCATTAAAACAAATATTTTATCAATATGAAAAGTAAGAGTAGCAGTCAGGAGCTGCACCTGTTTAGCTGATCATTAACAGTTTTGCTCACCTCTATAGAAAACAAAAGTTTGTTAGTCTGGAGCATAACATCAAGTGTAAGCACAAAACAGGGGCTTTTAGCAATAACCTCAGAGAAGCTATGGCTGCTCTCCATCAATCTAAGAAAAGTTAGGGAGCCATTTCCACTGGTCTGCAGTGAAGATGATTATTTACACACGAAGGACACGTAAGGCAGTTGTCTATCTTTTCAGGCATCCCAGCTAATATTCCTCAAGGTCAAACCGTGCAGAGGAGCCTTCCCTAACAGCACCATCTCAGATGCTACAGCCTCGCTGAGCATAATTCATGCAGAGAGAAATAAAGATTCAAGAAGCCTTACGTGTTTGTCAGGAAGCTTCTTTTAAAAATAAGGACAGGGCAGCTGAAGCAGGAACTGAATTTACCATTAATTTTGTGGAACAATCATTTCTTTAGATAGATAAAGCTAAAGAAGAAACTTCTAGACAAAAAAAGACAACAGCATTAAATATGAGAAATGGAGCACAAACACCTTATGCCACCCGTCTTGTGTTCTGGTGAAGGTATTTTGAAGTGAGGTTGTTTTGCAGCTGTAGAACACGTAAACACTATTTCATGCTCAGGTTTGCGTTACAAGGAAATATACATTGGTGCAAATGATTATAAATAGCCCGCTACAACGGCAGGTGTCAGTATACACCATACATGGTACTTGGAGAAGGATAAAACAGAGAAATACCAGCTTTATCATATGCTTCATCTGAGATTACTTAATGCTATTGTTGCTTCCATGGTTGGCCGAGGGTTGGCATCACCTGTACTTAACGCACGGTCTTCGGTTTTCAAACAGCCTTTGCTTAGCAGTTAGATATGTGACAGTAATCCAACTTGTAGCTTCGCTCAACAAGTCACGCCTGTCACCTTTTCCTTGCCAGGAGCGACTGAACCGCTACCCGCATTTAGTGGACGTACAGATACTGTTGCCAATCATGGTGTCCTGGTTTTCCCACGCATTTGACGGAGAAGACTTTGACAGACTCCAAAAAGGCTAAAGAAAACTGCATGTGATAAAACATAGAGCACTCAGTTTGTGACTAAATGAGATATGAAGAAAAAGGGGAAAGAGAAGAAAGGCAGCGAATATAGATTACAGCAACAGAATTCAACATGTAAGGAAGAAGGAGAAGGTGTGAGAGCAAAGGAACAAGAATCGTGCACTTTGCAAGGAATTCATCATAATGTTTGAGCCGTGAGATCATTTGCCTCCTGACAGGATCATTACGAGAATCAGCGCTCCCACAGCCATTACGCAATTTCAGCGTTCTTCCTTGGATGGAATTTTAATTGAATTAGCCTGGTTGGTTGCACATGGTGTGAACGATAACATTTTCTGTCTATCTAGCCGCATTGAATCCAGTGGGATGAGAGAGGATAGTGCTGACGTTTAAATGCAGGATAGGATGTGGGACAAGGTAGTGTACTCTAGTCATTTCTCTTTGGTCTCTTTCTTCACTCTGCTTCTTCCCTTCTTCTTGTTCAGCAACAATAGGAGCTATTAAAATCAGCAGGCGAACTCATCTGAGTCGACTGACAGTCTGCTGTGTTCCACACACAGAGCTGCTCTTCCATGCAAGTGCTCACGTAAGCTGAGGCCAGTGCGAGCATGATGTATGGCTACAAGCTAAATGTGTTAGTATTACCTCTACCAGAGAACAAACCCCCAGCAGCCAGCTGAGTACATTTCTGTAAAAATGATTAATGATCTTGTATTACCAGACTATGAGAATGCTGCCTGACAAGAGGGCTCATTTTGATTGAAAATTTTCAACATTAAAACAGATTAAAGAGAATGACACAGTCCATTAAGAGGCAAGATATCTACCGGTACACTAAATCTAAGAAAGTTTAGCTAAACCCCCTCAGTTATGGCATCTAACTGAACAGTTGTCAAACTATGGCTGGATAAAACCCTTCTACTATTAGGATGAGAGAAGCTAAAACAATGATCATTTAACCAAGGCTGATGTTCTGACTGTGATTTAATCACTAAAATACAGGAAAATGAAGAATGTAATTGGAGTGATTTCCAGGATGATCAACTAAGCTAAATCCAGTAATTGTGTAGTTGAAGATGATGTCTCCCCTCCACCCCTGTTTCTGTATTAAGTAAAATATTTAAAAAAAATGCATCAATAAAGGAACTCAATCAATTTGTAAAAAAAAAAAACACATTTAAATTTGGTTTGATGCACGTGCATACAAAAAAACTAAGTACCAACATTGTCCAAGTTCTATTAAGGCAATGAGACTTTTTCACACCTGAAGGTTTGTTAGAAGTTGCAGACGTATGTGATAAGGAGACTTCAATGCATTTTGATCATTTGAAAAAGAAAAAATGACATCCAAACCACGTATTTTTTAAATATCTCAAAATCGTTGCTTTAAAAAAATATTTTAATAAACTCAACGCTGATCACTCTCACCTTAATGAAGAAAACCAGTAAAGCACTATTTGAAGTTAGGCCAGAAAATATATTGCTTATTAAAACCAAAATACGGAGGGGTCACGTCATGAACACACCACATCAAAGCCAGACTACCTGTGTTACCAAAATCCTTACCTCTGGAGGAACTCACCTATAGGACCTATGGTAATAACCATACACACATCTTCTTTCGCTTATGTGGGGTCGGGGTGCAGGGGTAGCAGCCAAGGAGGCCCAGACTTCCCTTTCCCTAGCCACTTGGACCAGCTCCTTCGGGGGAATACCAAGGTGTTCACAGACTAGCCGAGAAACGTAGTCCCTCCGGCGTGCCCCGGGTCTTCCTCTGGGTCTCCTCCCTGTAGGACGTGCCTGGAACACCTCACCAGGGAGGCCTCCAGGAGCCATCCTAACCAGATGCCCAATCCACCCCTTGGATGTGGAAAAGCAGCGACTCTACTCTGAGTCCCATCTGGTTTACGGAGCTTCTTCCTGTCTCTAAGAGAGAGCCCAGACACCCTACAGAGAAAACCAGTTTCATCCACTTCTATCCGGGATCTTGTTCTTTCAGTTATGACCCAAAGCTCATCACCATAGATGAGGATGAGGGTAGGAACGTAGATCAACCAGTAAATCAAGAGCTTTCCCTTTTGACTCAGCTCTCTCTTTACCACAGGAGATTGGTAAAGCGCCTGCTTCACTGCAGATGCAGCACCAATCCTGTCAATCTCCTGCTCCATCTTTCCCCCATTCATGAAAACAACACCCCGAGATACTTCAATTCCTCCACCTGAGATGCACTTGGCTCAAGGCCACAAACTCGGATTTGGAGGCATCCTCATCCCGGTCGCTTCCAACTCAGCCGCGAACCACCTATGTATACCCTCCTTTTAAAAAATATGTGGGGAACAGATGTGTAATGATGAACAAAAAAGGACTGTATTCATTTGATATATTTAACAGGTGATTTATTTAGTTCTCTTTTATTGAACAAAAGAACTATAAGACCTCCGCAGTTCATAATTCTTTATCCTCTTGATGCTTCAATGTGTAAACATATATATGACATATATTTACATTTGAAAATATATATATTTTGCCTTTAGGTTGCTGCAAAATTCCGATTTTTGCACGATTTTTACTTTGACTACTGGTATGTTGTAAATTTGTCACAATTCTTCAGGGGTATTTAGATTTACATGAGTAACTTTTGGGGAAAAAATGTAGTTTTCTAGCAGTTTAATTGTACTGGATTGTATTTTTTTTTTTCACTTGAGTAAAAATATGATTATGTATCACTGCTCTTAACTGACTCCACCCATTCTGAGCAACTTCACACAATAAAAAACAAGATGCTTTAAATAAAAACATTCCAGAGAGACACAATTTATGTTTTTAGTGAGACTTCTTTTTTAGTTCTCAAGCTTCACTTGTTTAATATTATTTTCTAGCTGCTGGTCCTGCTGTGTCATTTAGAAGTCAAGTGAGAATACAGCAAACAGTTCATTGTAACTTAATACTGGAAGTAACTTACTTTATTCTAACCTATATATTTCATTCATAAGTTTTTCACCAAAAAAAAAAAAAAAATTGTCAAAGGACAGGAACACAAAAACTATAAAGCGTTGATGAATGAAATCCAAATCTACAAAAACAGACAATTAACCAAACTATAAAATATTAATGCATGTTTTTAAATAATCGAAAAAGTTTCTTAGATCCAGGCTGAAGAATAATTAGGTCTCAAAACTATGACGATGTAAAAAAAGATTTATTTGCTGTTACATCCATTTCTAACAAATTTTTTTCTGACACTGGTCTTCCTAAATCATCCACAAACTCCTTAAAATGGATTCCCACCTTTTTTTGTTTTTTAAAGTCACTGATGACAAAAATATAAAAGGCTGATAAACGACTTTGTTGTTGATCCTTATCATTGACCGCCCCTCCATTCTTCTACCATGGAGGACTCAGGTAGTTGTTCATTGGTCTGTGTTCGGAAAAGCTCCACTCTGCAGATGCAACAGTCAGAGAGTGTGGGTCATCCTCACAGCTACTCAAAGGTTTAGATAGAACCCAGGTCTTATTTTCAGGGGTAAGTAAATAAGGATCACTTGTGCTTTAGGATGTTTGAAAGGCTTGTAACCTCTGAAGCCAGTTACTGTCATAACCAGACTGTTCTCTAAAGGCAAGTTTATCCTGAAGAAATTCACACTGGTCCTTCCTCCTCTGCGTGTCAATCTGACCCTAAGACCAATCATTCTTTGCCACATTTTTTTAATTATGATACATAAATGATTAAAGATATGCTGATGTCAAAAAGTGCACAATTTTATCATGAAGTTGTGTGATTTGTTACTATATCAATAAAGAAATTATTATATAATAATTCTTCTTGGGAGCCCTTTGGCCCTGGGGCAACTATAGAGCCAAAACAGTCACTCAGTATGCTTACACCTTTGAATGGCCCAAAATCTGCAGGCCAACGTTTCAGTGCTTTTGTTATAAAGAAACCCACACTGTAACTCTTTTGTACGCATGTCTAAGAATAAAGACTCAAATCCACAACTTATATAGCAAAAAATGTTTAATCTCTCCTTGATGCGTGTTTATTTACAAGTAGTAAATCTGCAAAATAGGAAATAACATAATATTTACACAATGAGTGTTAACCTGCAAACTCTTGACAGTTGCTTCAAGTCTGAAACTCTAAAAAAGTATCAGTAATTGAAGTATTAAAATTCTCTTGCCAACTATCTGAAATTCATTTGATTTGTGTTTTCAAGAAATAATCACTCTGGGAAAGAAGGAAGAAAAAGAATATTCAGACTGAGAGGAAAGCGGAAGAACCAACTGGAAACCAGGTCCTTCTTTGAATCAGCAATGATTTAAAATGGCCAAAAATGACCAAAAAGTGAGAAATTAAACACCGCCATGTGCAGAGTTTAATAGACTTGAAGAAAGGTTATGTTTTTGTTGTGTGACTGAAAACAGCATCAAATCCAGCAACAAAGAAAAATCAAGGAGCGTTTTGTACTTCTAACTTTGCTTCTGACTGTAGCTCCTTCAGGGGAACACAAATGTCATCCTACGCAGTCGTAGTTACTGCTAATCATCGGCCACTTTAAGCATTGAAAAATGAGAAATGAAGAAGGAAGGGCTGGAAGAATGTTTTAAACTTGCAAAGTGGGTCAATTTAAGAAAAGCAAATAACCATGAAAGTGATGAATGAATCTGACCTCTGTAATCAGCCAGGATGACAAGGACAGAATCAAAAATAGAGAAAGAGCTGGTAAGGTTGAACTATTTTCAAAGAGGTGGAAGTATTAGCAGCTGGATCTCTTGCTCCAGTAGCTTATTCTGACCTCTGTGCTCGGACACATCAGTCAGAGGACCCTAAACGGCACAACTCTGCTACAGCAATATTCCTTTTTTATGCTTTGTGGTTTATACATAAGGGCTCCAAAAAGTAAGAATCAATCACTCTAGGTGAGCTACTCCATGTGGTTTTAGATTTTAACCACATTATTTTGTAAAATACTTCAGATTCTTTAAAAAACTACAAATTTATGTTAATGGAAATTTGTTAATCGGATATATATCAAGCTTAGTTCTGTTTGAGGACCACAAAGCTTCTGTCATATCCTCCTACTATGTTAACAGGAGGTTTGCACTGTACTGAATACACATGGGGAAAAGGAGGATGAAATATGTAGGTTTCTGACTGTCTTTGGATACCCTCTGCCACTCTCTGAGTGAACCACGCCCTGGCTAGTGACCCATGTTCATATCCAAAACGCCAGCTGCTGGTGGCGCAAAGGAACGTATATTGGACAAACTGAAATCCTCTGATGGTTTTTCATTGTTTACATATTTCCTTTAACAGGAATGACTTAAAAGCCAACATTTCAATCAAAAAGAGGAGAGTTTCCTTCTGCCGCATGGATAGGCCTGCTTGTTTTCAGTCATCAGGGTAAACAATCAAGTTTAAAGTTTCCAGTTTCCAAAAAAGAAAAAAAAAAGGGAGATATGCATGTCGATTCTTGGACATGTTGGGTTGAACAGTGACAGCATTTACGATGAAAGCCCTAAAGTTGGGTAGAAAAACAAACGAAAAAAAAGGAACAGGAGTTAAAGCAGCAAGTCACATTTCCATCACAACGACACAGAGGCTCATCTGACCAGATGAACCGTTTCAATCCGATCCTTCAGATCAGGAAAACAAAACCAGAGAGTTCGGTCAAGTACTTCAACTTCCTGCAAGCTGAAGGAAGTTTTTCTCTTCCATGTACCGTAAAAATATACAATTTACATGTTGAAAACAACAACAAAAAAAAACAAACAAAAGGGAATATAAATGCAGAACCACATTTGTTCATTATGAAAAAAAGTATACAATTTACAATTGAAACATTAACAAAAACATTTTACAGACCACAGTTTGGTTTATCGGCAAGCAAAAGAAAACAAAAATCTTATCATAAAGTCATAAACTAAAACGCCAAGACTTAAAAAAAAAAAAAGAGAATCAGAAATCCTCTTAAGGAGAGAAGATATCTAAAAAAGCTTAAGCCACATGTGGCAACAGGCTAGTTTTAAAACAAGAGCTGCAGGCTGAGGGGAGGATTACTCTGTCTGATGTGGCTGATCAACAGAGCAGCTTCCACAACCTCAGTATGGATGAAAAACTGAAACCCATCTTTCAAATTTAGAAGTTAGAGGTGAGCAGAAAAGCTCTGTATATATCCATACATGCCTCCTTGTTGTGGATATTAACACTGAAAAATGCTGAAGAAAATTAGCTGGAGGCTAAAAACAGCTTTTCTGACTTCGTTTAACTTTTAAGGGGCTCAGCTAAGTGCTACCTGAACTCCTAACAGTAGTCTGCTGTGCTCATTAGTTGGACAAATGAATAAGTCTTTAAGAACTATGCAAAAAGAAACCCGTGATGACCCGTGGACTCTTGATTGTTGCATCACAGTAAACTAGACCACCAACAAGACGCGATTCATTTCTGCAGTTCAATTCAAACAGATTCTCTATATGCAGAGTGATAGATTTTAAAGAGTTTATTTCTGACTTTATTTCTTGACTTTAGGGATTAAAGCTAATGAAACATAGTTTCTCAGGGAAACATATTACTAATAACCAAATAAAAATGTTTTTTGATACAGAATGATATCTTATGGCCTTCTGGATCACAGAGGAGACTGATAGCATCCTGTCATTTACACCTAAAATATAGAGGAAAGCAAGTTTGTTGCAAAAGTAAGCTTGTTGATGAGAGAGCTGTGTCCAAGGAACAGGAGAAAAAAAACAACCTGGTAGAAAAAGGTGCACAAGCAATGACGACAAAGGAGACCTTGATGGTAAGGAAAGGTGCAAACCTCCCCAGGTCAAAGGTCAGAGCAGAATCTATTGCTAAGACAAAGATGAGAGACACCAGCGCAACAAGTCTAGAATAACTTAAAGCTGCTTTTAAAGCAACCTAAGCTTCCTCTATAACTCAGCAGATATATTGAGACCAATAGCCTCTGTGTCACATTGAAAAAGAAATAAACACTTGAAAACTATTACTCTGATGAACCTTAAAACTGTTTAAGCTTTGTTCCCCCCCCCCACAATTATTGAAAACGGTTAACCACTTATTAATGCTCCAAATGACCAGTTCAACAACATGGTGTCTATGAGGCATTGGGGGAAAACTACAGCAAAATATTTTAGGTAGTGCAATGTTGCTACTTCATTGTTTAGTCACTAAAAGAAAAATATCAATCAGGAATCTTATCATGATCCTGAAAGAAGCAGCTGAGGAGTTCGGAGCTAACAGTAAAGTAACAATGATGTCATATTTGGCTTTAGAAAAACCAACAGATTTCACCATCTGAAACAAAACAGTATCTTTATGAAGTTTTTGTCTGCTGCTATGTTAACTTCTACGTTCAACAATGATTCCAATCAGCTCTTTTCAGTCACTAGGCAATGTTCATATTTAAAAAAAAAGACTGTATCACATTCCATCTAACAAAATGTCTTTGCACTTAACAACATTCAAAGAAAACATGGCACAGTACGAATTTTTTTGTATTTTGTTTTTCATTCATTTTCTGCCTACTTGGAGTCTTTTCTTTTGTACTTGAAATATCAAATCACGTCTCACCGTTTTGTTTTTAAATTGTACCTGTTGGATTCAACGAAAAAAAAATGTTTTCTCCCTAATCTTTCATTAAAAACTGTATTTATATATAATATCTATATAGTCTTGCTTTGTAACGTTTCTGTAAATTGTGCAAATTCAGCAGTAATACAAGTGGCGAGAGATCAGAGAGTGGGCAGTTGATTACATTTATACAAAAAGAAAAATAAAGAAAAAACAGAAGTGTGACTGTTGGAACCACATGACCTTCAGAGTCGATCTCCATTGGCTCGAACAGATTGGTCCACTCCGTTGGTGACGCCATGTTTGGAGTGTCTGAGCTTCTGTCGGTTTTCCTGATCAACATCTGGGTCATAAGGACATATTCTTCTAAAATACTCCCCCCCACGCCCAAAAGAAAAAAAAAAAAATAAAAAAAACTCAGGCAAACCACAAACACCGACATCCACGATAATCACACGCTATCGAGGGACTTGTTCTCCATTTGACGCAGGTGTGAAAATGTCTGGAGTCCGAGTCTCTCACACAGACAAAAGCCCAGACGCTGCGCCGGGGCTGCAGACGAACACAAACATACACATGTAAGCGTACACAGGCCCGCCCATCTCCGCCGAACCCCACCCCAAGTCTGGAGTATACTGCCTCGGTACATTTGCAGTCCGTGTTTCTGGGGGTTGGACTTTTTCCTGTCTGTTTGTTTGTTGTCTGAGAAGAGCGAGGGAGACAGAGCAACAGATGGAGAAGAGCAGTGAGGAGAGGGAGCAGGTGGATTGTCCTCAGCTGGCCAGGGCCATTGTGTCGATGACCTGCTCCAGCTTGCTCCTCAGTCTCTGTCTCCTCGCCTGCTCGTCCCTCTCCAAAGCTGACAAGATCTGAAAATAGAAAGGGGGAGAAGTCAGCCGATGTTACACATACATCAACCTTAGTTTTCACAGCATGTACACATTCTTTCAAAGGCTTAAGCTGAGTTAAATCTTTCCAGCTAGGCTCCTGGAGAAAAACGGTTTATCACCAATTCTTCCCCTATTTAATAGTGAGCCATATTATGAAGAAAGCCTTTCAAAATTAAGCACTGATAAAAACCAAAAAGAAAACAAACCTTCACAGTACAGACAATACTTGTGGAGGCAATACAACCAGGCTACAGAATGATCTGTCACTGGTGATCCCCACTCTACTAAAGGTGGCACATCAAAACACTCCACACCAAATGAATGCAAGATTAGCTAATATTTCTAACATCCAGTAGGTTAAAGAACAATTAGCTTGTTTTTATTCTACAGTGCACAGTTCAAGTCAACATTAACAGCAGCTTAGAGGAGGGTTAGTGAAATATGGCAAGCCGATTAGACATATAATAGTCACTAATGGGAGTTTGTTTGTTATTCAGTCTACATTCATAAGAAAAAACAACTATTAAACAACTCTTGTTGAACAAACAAAAAAAGGGGCGATCTAATCATGTTTGGTATCATGCCTACCACTTCTGTATACTAAACTGAAACTTGCCACATAGATTTAGTGATGCCTGATATAATCAAACAATCAAACAATATTATAGGCTAATCAAAGGTAAACAGGTTTTCAACCAGTGTTTTTTATCCCTTTATTGACAGATTTTATGTACAACTAGTAGCCCTATATCAACTGTGCTTCTTGTTTAATGCAGATCTACACTGAAACAGATCATTAAGGTAAATATAGCACAAACGGTAGATACAGCTTTTAGTGTTCAATATGCAAACAGCCAAAACAAGGTATAATTGGGTACAACTAAAACAGATTCTTGGTATGTGTAGAATATGCAGCATCCAGCATTAGGTCTATGCATACCTTTCTTTTTGCACTAATTTACAGGGGATTCATGTGATTTGTAATTTCTGTCTATTTTATCAAATTATTTATTTCACTATAAGAAGACTGAGGTAAAAGTAAAGTGATCACAACCAATGTCACCATCTTAGATGTTGTTCTGTATTTTTTTTGCAGTTAGTGTAAACCTGGTTCCTTATTGGTCAGCTATCAAATTTTTGAATGATTTATAGAAAAGCCATCAATTCTGACCTCATCTTTGTACTTGACAATGTAGGAGTAGATCTCATGTAGAGCTGACATGCTGTTGAACTGGTTTGCATGCAGCCGGGACTGCTCTGCCAGGTAGGCACTCATGTCCTGGTCACTGATGGCAGGCATCCTGGAGATGTCCGAGTAGTACCTGAGCAAACAACAGAAGGAGTTTACACCCAGAGACATTGGATATGATCTCGGATGTATAACCATAAATTCCCACTAATTGACCCACCTTTCAACCCAGTTCTTATAGTTAGGGATGTCTTTAGCATACAGCAGCTTGTTAGAAGGAGAGTCCTTTCCCAGTTTGTGTTCCGATGTTGAACACGAGTCCATGAAAGTCTGAGCCACCACAGACAGGCAGGCATCTGTGATGCTGTTCTTGTGGATGTCAAAGACAAACTGTGGGTTCTTGATTACATTCACCCAGAACCTTAGAGGAAGACTACAAGGATGGAGAGAAAAACAGGGTGAAGAGGAAGAAATGATGCATTGGAGCTGCATGAAAGAGAGGAAGTTAAAGTAATGTCGACACTGCAGTGTTTTTCCTCACCAGTTGCTCTTCCAGGTGTGCCGTACATCAGGGTCTGATATAGAGTGTTTGTCCGCCTGCTCATCCAGGAAGTCAAACATGTATTTAATGGCGAGGGGCAAGGCGCTACCGCGGTGTGCTGTGCTGAAGATGGTTTCAAACAAGTCATCTACAAACTTCTGGAGGGTACCCTGAAACAAGAAAACCAACATCAGGTTACAACCTAATGTATTTGGAATAGACTCAAGTTTATGATTTTAAAGTGATAGAACGAGGAATTCTGTATATAAATGGATGGATGGATGGTTGGTACAACCTTTAACAATAAGATTGGGAATAATGAGTGAAAATATTTCTTTCATGTTCTCATTTTTTTCTTAACTTCCTATAAACACTGAAAACCCAGATATATAAGTGCACACTATATAGCAAGTTTAATATGAAATCCCCAGCTCGGAGAGATCGTCTAAGTGGGTCTGTGTGGTTATATCTAATTAAAGACCTCCAAGAATTAATAAGTCATTGTATCCCAAAACAAGCGTCCCAGTTTAACCAGTTGTGTTGCAGCTGGATCTGCTTGCACCATCTAGCTGCAGGCGAAACCTGTCAGCAGAATGACACTGCTTTGCTTTCAGTACTTCAGTTTCCTGGGAGTTGGTGATGATGCAGAGCGCTCAGCAGTCTTTACTGTATCCTGGAAGGGGCTCAATGGGAGTTCAGCCTAAGGCTCCTCTGCCATGTTTTTTTCTAACCACATAACATAACCTCAGGAGGGTAAGAATCCTTACAAAGTTTTCTGAAGTTGAAATGATTTTAGATTTCCCATAAGCCCTCCCTTCAAACAGCCAGACCTCCTCCTGCAAAACTTTATTTAAACCAGAGAGAAAATTCAAGTTGCAGTTTTGTACTCGCTCACATTAACAAATCTGCTTCCTAAACACACAAGGCTGTAGGGGATGCAATAAGTAGCAGCTTGCTGCAGAGCTCCATGTTCCCCCTATTGTCTTCCTCTGGCCTGCATGTTAATCATTTCCCCACTGAGGGTTTAGTGCTGTTGCAAACCTTGCATTTTTCTACCTGGAGCTGAAACAAGGAAAATCTGAGGTTAATAAACAGATCTTGTCACTGCTTGTGTTGCTTAGATTCTGTTTGTGCTTTTTGTGTTTGTACGGAAACCAGTTTTCAATCAGCTGTCAGGGGAACAGAGACCAACCGAAATCTGTCAGGTTTTCTTTGGCATTAGGGAAAAATTATCATACAAGAACAGCACATTAAAGTTATTTAATTTTTACTCTCAAGGCTCCAAGCGTCAAATTTAAGCATAATTTTATTTAATTACAGAAGCTAATTTGGTTTTCCTTAGCTAAAAAAAAAACAAACAATTATGTTATTTCCCTTTAAGCAAAACTAAATGGGGCTGTTAAGAGTAATCAGTATCTTACCCAAAGCAGACAGCATTCAGAGTCATCTTCTTTAGACAATCAGAAACAAATCTTTACAGAGTCAACATTTACGTCAACCTGATTGGAGAACAAGTTTCTTCAACCTAAAACAACAGAAACAAGACACTTTCTTCCTAGTTTAAATGCAATGGTAGTTTTTTTTCTTTACCGTTTTCTCAACCAATGTCTGTGATGCTACATGATTATTTAGTAAGTTATAAAACTAGTCTGCCACTAACCAACAGACTATAGTTATACAATAAAAAAGTTCCAAAAAATGTTCATTCCAGACTCAGATTTTTAGATTTTATAAAGTCCTAAACATCCAAGTTCAAATCACTAAGCAGGAAAATATATATTTTTTCCTAACAAATGTTTTGCGTATAAAGAATAGAATAAAACACTATTTCTAATGCTTTGCTAACCATCTAAAGTATTATTCTATAAGGGGCAGCAGGACTAAAAAAGCTGCAAAATTATCCTTTTAGTTGTGAATTTTAAAGTAGTTTGCACTTATCTGTGGTTTCAGTCCAAAGCTCAAAGCCAATCAATGAATAACTTTGAATTCATCAAAGAAAGAAGATTTTACCTGGATAGCAATACTGCTGAAAGCAATTAGTTTTTCAAACACATAAATTCCTTTAGAAGGTGAACATCGGGATGAAGTCTGAAAGGGCAAAGATTTGTTCCTTATTCGGTGTCATTATTTCCACTGTAAACTAAACAAACTCACTTCCGCACTTTTCAGGAAACCAGAGGAGCTCTGATCCAGACTTGTCACTTTTAGGCAGGATTTGTTTGAGCAAAAACATTCAGAGTTGATGATAAAACATATTTCAGAGGCAGTGGATGCAGTTAGTGGAGCAGGAAGGCTGGTATTCAGTTCAGAGTACAGCTGAGAATAAAATATCTCCAATCCAATCCTACCCAATTCCTACAACAGCTCTTCTCTCAGGTGCTGATACTTAAAAAGTGAGTTCAAGCTTCCTTCTATCTGCTGCAGGTAAGATACTGTTCATACATTTTTCATGTTGGAGTATGCCCCCATTTCTAAGCATGGCTGAAGAATGCAGCTCTAGTGTAAAATCCTTTGAGTGGAAAGAAAAAGGCAGGATAAGCTCAGCTAATTTACCCTAAAAACAGATTTAATTATTCTTTTACAGTTCTAAAGGAGAAATCAGGAATATATTTAGTACAAAGCTTTACAAAAGCTTGATCCAAACACAGATAGTTTAACATGTTGCGTTGCATTTGCTCTCTGAGGTTGGAACTGATGAACTCAAGGACATTTTAACTAGAACGGCCCACAAAGAGAGAATTACTGGACAGAGAAATCAGTCTCATCAACAGTTGTAAAACGTCTCTTCAGGGTTTAGGGTGTATTCACACCAGAAAGGTCCTCTGGTCTGCTTGTTTGGTCCACCTCAAAGTAAACTTTATTTATTTTTTTATTTTCTTGGTCTGGTTTGTTTTAAAGTTATACTTTTTGCAAGTGAACATTAACTCCTATAGCACAGCACAGGACAGAGCACAGACCAGGAAATGGAGGGAAACTGCATGAGTCCTGCATGCAGCATCTCTGGTTTGTATTTTCATGCTTTAATTTCAGCTATAAAATCATTAACTCCTCTAAAGCTGCAGATTTCATAACTTTTATATTTTTCAATCTGGCGACGATGTCAGAGGAGGCTCCTACAAGCCGAGGAAGAATCACTGCTGGCTGGCAGCAGCGTTGCTAAGTAACAGACATGGGAAAAGGTTTGAATTTTAATACTACAGTGACTTGCTAAGTCCAAAAGGGTTGAACTTCAAGCCAGAAGCCAGAGCTGGTCTGCAGTGGACCGACACCACCTCAAAGAGTGGGTCATGGTTCAGACCAAGGAGGGAAACGAAATCTGGTTCGTCCAAATCAGACCATATGTGGCAGGGATAAATTCACCCTAAGTTTGTGTTTTAATGCCATTTAAATGCACTGATTACCAAATAGAACAATGTTTTCATGATGGTTAAAAGAGTGGCCGTATACAATTGACGGAGAATGTGAGCGACCATAAACTGAAAGACTATCACCTCAGAGATTGTTAGCCTGACTTTTCATCTCCTAAGGTCAATGAATTGCAGCGGCAGTCATAAAACTCTGGTTTTATGTTTGTTTTTTTTGGTTAGGCCACAACAGTTTCATTTGTTGCCTATAAACCTGATTAGAGAGCAGATCCTCGATTTTCTTTCAGAACCACTGCTTCATTAAAACCCTTCATAAAAATCTGTACTCCTTAATCTCTCTGATCTGTTGATAATGATGTCTTCACAGCTAACAATTGTCAAATGCCTTAGAATATAAAACAGAATCACAGGCAGGGTAAAAACTAAAGGTTCTCATTATGTGCGAGTGTGTATATGGTGCAGTATGGGGAATAGTAATGGTGCAGGCCTGAGTCTAAATGCCCAGGGGCCGCCAACAGAGGGCCCAGCACAGCAAAGCTAACAACTCAATAGTCAAAGGTCAACCTCCTAATTAAGACTGTACATATGTGTCTTTGTGGAAAAGGTTATGAAAAATGTTAATGAGCTTTGAGACCACTGGCAAACAAAGGTCAACAGAGACTGCAGGTTTTAAACGTACTACATGACATGGTTCATGTCGAAGGGGGAGGATGTGTTTCTTGTTACCTTAGTGGCAAGCAGTCTGGTCAGGTAGATCTCGGAGACCATCTTACTCCCCCGGTCCCCCTCCCTTTGGTCCGAGTGGTCGTGGTTCTTAACCAGATGCCACAGCTTGGTGCCGCTCTCCAGATCAGGGGTGATCATGGGCGTTCGGGAGCGCAGGCTGTCTGGGCTGCTGGCTGTCCTCAGCATGCTCTCTGGAGACATTCGATGAAAGCCGAGTTAAGGTGCAGCAGGAGGGAGGAGGAGAAAGAAGGACTTGTTAAGAATCAAGTTCATTCATAAGTGAGGAAAGGGTGTGCATCTCATAGGATAATGTGCAGAAACGGCGCCCTCTAGAGGAGAGGGTAAGAATGTATATTTTTTAACATACTGACTTAAATGACCTTTTTTCACATTTTGTTACTTTCCATATAACAGCAATGCACTTCAATAGGATCTCATGTGACCATTTGACACAAAGTGGTGCATAATTGGGAAGTGGAATTAAATCTTTGCCGTTTGGTGTGGATTTGCATCCAGCTTCCCTCTACCTATGCTTTGTCAGCCACCTTTCCCTGACAATGACAATAAAAAGTCTTTAGGGAAATGACTGCATGAGTTTTCTACACATAGAAACTGAACTTAGCAAAAAAGCTCAAGTTTAGTCAGTTTTCAAGTCTTGACACAAAGTTAAATTCAGATCTTAACCCAGAGTCGTCATCCTCCTGGGAGGTGAATCTCAACTGAGCTGCAGCCTCTAACAGGTTTTTCTCCCAGTATTGCCATTCTATTTATCTCGATCTATCTTCCCATCAGCTCTAAAAAAAACTTCCCTGTTACTGCTGATGTTGACACCCTTTTGGTTGCTGTGCTGTCAGCTTTCTGCCACCATGAAGTTTTGTATTAAGGGCAGAAAATTAACTTTTTGTCTAATTGGATGAGATAATTGTTTGATTCATTTTCTACATGGCGTACTGTTGTTCAGGGAGGATTTATGGAGTGCGCAAATGACTGTATATGATGTTCCTTTTGTGGTAATATTACTACATAATATCCATACAGATGAGTTATAACTGTGGCTGTGCAGTGACATTATGTGAAAAAATACATGACCTTGAATTGTATATTCAAGGACAATCCTTCAATGTTTGCCAAGTCTCTATTTTATAATCTGTCTTATAATTTCCATTTCCAAATTCCTAAATAAAAGGCCCGAGGAAGCTGCAAAGAGAAAAGCTTCCTGGGAAGTTAAAATCTTTTTGAAAGGTGACAGCCGTGTCACTCTTTCAGTCCTGAATAAAAATGTCTGTCATTCTCCACCCCTCCTCCATTTATGGCACAAAACTCCCATATTTGTGACAGAGCATTATGCTTTCACTTTGAATACCTGTCACTTGTGTGACAAAGCAGGAAAGGATTGAGAGGTTGGAAATGTCAGAATGTGGACCGTGGATGTGCAGAGGAGAGGTGACGGGGTTTGAGTGAGTGGATATTTACAGCAACCTTTCAGAAAGGTTATATTAGAACAAACTAGTTAAACGGGTGAAATAAAATGTGCTTCTGTAACATCATGAAAATAGCTTTTTCCATTTGCACAATTTCCTCTACAGTAATAAACATTAAACATGTTTTCTGGAGCTTTTTTGATGATCATTAATCTTCTAGCAGCTCCACCAAAGGAACCAAACATCCTCTTTACAGTAGAGGTGCAGTTTAAATATACAGCCCTGTTTATGACAATTAACCCAACAATGCTGACAAGAACCGCCCACCCCGTGTACACGCACGTATACAAACAAACACACAGAGCACACACACACAGACCTTCTCTCGTACCATATCTGCTGAGGGACTTGGTGAACGTGGAGGAGTTGGAGATGTTGTAGGCCGAGTTCTGTTTGGGCACCAGGGCAATTACTGAGCCATCCGTCACCTGCAACAGGATTTCCAAGGTTTCAGGAGTTTTAAAGCAAAGCAGAAAAAACCACCAGCGTCAATTCACAGCGCTGGTTTTAACATTAAATGTTTGCTGCTATTTGTTTTCCAGACTCTAAGGGGCCTTAATCAATCACTTTCTGATTTGATTGTTGGCATCTGCTACTTTTTTCCTTATTTTCTGTAATTTTTTGGTCATAACTAAAAACTGAACAATTGGAAGATATAAAAAATAGTTGACTACTGAATCGGCTATGAAAGGTATGGCTTAATGTGAAACCAGAAAAAGCTCAGCAGCAGCGCTATCTCTTTTCCACCTGTCCTGCACTGCTGGTCAGCTGGCTGTACAAAGGCGAATACTGCACTTTTTCCTCTCTGGTGAAAAAAATAAAATGTAACAGAACCAGGCATAAATCCTTGGAAGACAAAAAAATATATCTTTAAAGATACATTTACAGTATCCCAGTACAGAACAGCTAACTCAGCAGAAAGAAGAACTTCATAAATAACTAATATCATCTTGTTTTATGCTTATAAAAGTGTCACATTTTGTTCAAACAATTGTAAACTATCAATAAACTTATCAGGTTTTTATTCCATTTTTCTGCCTGAATCTGAGCAACAAGTTCCAAATAAAAATAATTGTTGCTTGTCTGTCCTAATTAAGCCGATTCAGATTATATAACTGATTTATTATTAAACCATTCTGTAAGTAATAAAAATAGCATTTTAGCTCAAATAAAGATGTTCAAATATCTTTTTAACAGGTTACTAGTTTACTTAACACAATTTTTTTTCATTAGGTTTAAGAGAAAATAAACTCAAAATATCATAAACAAACTAGGTTTTATGGTAGAAATCTATAAATAAAATCAGAAATGGAGAAAGCCTTTTGCACTCTAACGCATCTGAACACATATTATTTCAGCCTTTCTTTTAGATTAAACAGCAGTCAGTTAAATGTGGAGGAACCAAGCAGCTCTAATACTGGTGAATTCATTCAGCAGGGTACCTGGTAGTGAGCCAGAGTGTTGAGTCTCTTCCAGTCGTTATCGATCTTTGTGGTGACGTCCTCGTCCTGAAGGATGATCCGTGCCATCCTGCCCTGCCGCCACTCTGTCAGACACCACAAAACGCGTCCAAGGAATCAAACACATGGGCGAGGACATGCTTGCAACACCACAAACACACAGCAACAATTCTGCATAGGATATTTAGTATTTCTGTTGAAGGAAAGGAAAAGCTTTAAGAACTTCTAAAAGGTTCTTTCATTCTGTTCTTCAGGATGAATTCTCCTCCTTTTCTAAAGGACACCCTCTGGCTTCAGAGAGCCCTTCAAATAATGACTCCCTCTCCACCCCCCTTGGTGCACATCTTTGTCAAGCGTGTTAACTTGAAGTGTTTGCAACATTTTACTCCACCAAAGTCCTCACCGAGATCCATATCTGAGGCCTTTGGTCTCTGGGAGTAGGGGGTCCCCTTGTACACAGCGTCCAGTAGTTTTTCCTTCACCTGAGTCACTGTGTCGCAGTTAAGGGTCTTAACTGTCACCTCAGGGGCATTTTCGTTCTCTGGATTCACACAGTGCAGCGTCTATAAGGGAAAAAACCAGGAAGTGAGAACGGCTGATATGGATTGAAAACAAATAGTAGCTAATAGTGTTCATGTATCTATATCAGGCTAAAGAACGCCTTCACTGACCAACGTTTTGTAGTCAATTTGTTGTCTGATGAGTTTATCTTCGCTCAGAGAATAGCGGGCTTCTCCCGTGATCGCATCTATTGGACCTTTTTCCATTTGTTGCTTCATGGCGCAATACAGCATGAAGAGAGGCTCACCAGCACATTCCTGAGGAAAGGAAACAAAGAACCAAATGTAACCTGATTAATGTTTTCCTGAGTAATTTTTTCATTTGTGATGCTAATATTTAAACATTTAGCTTTAGCTTATGCTGTCAGAGTTTTATTGCTTCACCTTCGTAGGTACAAAAGCTTCTTAAGATGTGTTGTAGCTTTAACTTCTAGCATTAATGCATCTAGTATGTGGGATTGTTTTGTCATTAAATGTATTTTCTTACAGTTTTCCTTATAAGGAAGGTACCTCTAACATTGTTATTCTATTTGCCCAACTATTTGCCTAAAGAGGGTCTGTAATTTTAGTTTATTTTACATTTTCTGGTTGTACTCGCCATGTTAGCGGAGTTTAAACTTCCAACAGCTGCTTATTGTTTTGGTCTGATCAGTGTCTGTAGTGAGGGGAGGGGCTGATGTTGCAGAGCTGCTGCGGCTGAAGGAAGTGCAAAGTTTTGTCCAAGTCTGAATAAATTAGTGTGCGCCAATTTTTACGGCTCTGAGTAATGAATACTGCTCTTTTAGTATCATACTAAAGAATTATTTTTATTGAAACCAACACGAATGCAACTTTTGCATTGACAATTCATTTTTGCTGAGTGATCAACTGATTATATTTTTAATCTTCTCTGAGGGAAGCCGAGGCAGTGAAAGAGAGGACGAGGCCGTGGCCTGTGTTGGAAAAGTGCACAGAATAGACAGAACAACTCTCCCACGAGTCTCCTCTCTGAGGGAAAAAAACTATGCAGTGAAAATCTCTATTTGTGTGAGGGAGCGACTGGATGAGGAGGGAGGAGGAAAAGAATCAAAGAAAGTGTGAGTGAGACCGAGTGGCAATTGATGGAGGAGTTAATAGAAGGTTAATGACTGAGGGCTGGAAAGCGCTTGGAGAAGCACTTTGGTGTGCGAGACGTGTCAGCCAGGCAACAAGCGCTGGGATGTTGGGGACCCCTTGTCTATCTCTCCTTCTCCCTCTGCTCAGTTTCCCTTCTTTTCATCCAGCTGTTTAGCTGACCCTGCCAGGTAAGAACTGCTTGCTACACAACTTCTTAAAGTCAGGAATGATTTCTTGCAACATTTACCATCTTTATGTTTTTATAATAATGGTGCTCAGACAGTGAGGCAGGATCATAACCACTTCAGGCATCAATTTTATTCTAACATACAACTTCATTAGAGAGCGACAGAAATCCTGGAGGAGAAACCAAAGCAATCCTTTCAGCTTTTTTATCTAAACTCACAGACATTAGATGTTCAGAGGTTAGATCACATATATTAAAGGCATCATTATTGGTGGAAATGATCACTGAAATCAATTAAAGTCAAACAGAATCTACCTACATACACATATATCTTAATAACATATTCATCTATTTACCAATGTTCTTGGAGGAATATCAGTCGGAATCTGTTTGCTAACTAGAAGTCATTACGGCAAACTGATTTTCAAAATGGAGTTTTGTGCTTCTAGGAAAATGTCCCTAGAGAGTCTTTGCAAAAGCAGTCATTTCCATAAATGCTGTCAGTTTTTCATGTTACAACTTTCATTGGCCTTTTGTGAAAGACCCCCCCAAAAAAAGAATGTCATTGTAACAGGGCCTGAAATGTTTAGCATGCATACGTTTGAATGGATCTTGTGTGTGGAGTGTTAAATGTGGGAGTTCTGTCCAATTAATCCAGGTTCCTCCCAAATAAACACTGTTAGATTGGTTGGGTAATTCTATACTGAGGTTCTTTGTGTGTTTATGTGATAAAGAACAAACCAACCATCAGTCTTTCAGGTTCACTTCAACAAATTTCCTGTATTTAGCTTCATGTATCTTCCAGTCAACTTCAACCACCTCCCTGTTTCTGCTGGCTCACAATGTACTGATGACTGTGCTGGATTTTATTATGGGGGTGTTAAAACAAAAGGGGCAAAAGAGAAATACCGTATGATGACATTCTACTTTATTTCCTTCTGCCTCCAAATTCCTTTTACCTTGCAAGGAACAAGAATTGTGAATTTACAAACTCCCAAAAAACATCTCGCCAGGGGCCAGCAGATGCATTACTGCGTGACAGAAATGTTTCTGACCAATGAAATGCAGTGGTGTGTATGACGTCAACCAGCGGTGGAAGCAAAACAAACATGGCTGCACTGGTTTAAATTGGAAGACCCTCTATTGATGGGAAGATGTTTGCACGCTCACCCAAACCGGATTCAGTAGGCGTTTGAGTCATCAGTTGACTCCAATAGTTGTGAAACAAGTTGAGCTGCTACTGCTGCTCTGATTGGCTAAAACCTCAACATGAGGCAAGTATCCCATCAGCTCGAAGAATTGTATTTAATGTCCCTCTGTCTGTAAAATAGCAAAATGATAAATAACAAATGAACGGTATGTTGGAGTTATTGGTTGAAATATCATTATGATAGGAAACACATAAGTGTTTGTTGCAGCAACGGAACAATGCAGAAAAGTTTAAAATGAGCGAAAACGATTGCAAAGGCCAGTATCTCCATTCTATGTTCTGCATTGTCCATCCAGGCAGGTTCCCCCATTAACATGTGACGGCCATGTTGGCGAGCTGTAAACTGAACTCTGTGGAATCATCCAGCTCTGCCGGCCTCCTACGGTGGAAACACAGCACACCGGCAGACGTCCTCTCATCCTAACAGCAAACAAATCTCAGCCCTTCTGTCTCCTTCAAACAGTGCCAGAGAACACGGACAGCTCTGACTCTGACTGGGCTTTACCACTTCCTCTGCATTGTTGGGATGTTTTCTTTTTATAAGAAAACAAAACCAATTTTATGCAATCATCTGTTATTTTACCAAAAGCAACAAGCAGAAATATCAGGTTTAGAAATAGAGGAAGGACACGAGGTTGCCAACCCTCCCATACAGACCAGGGAAAGAGGACAGGTGAACTTTAAGAACTAGGTAATGGAAGGAAGATTTCTTTTTTTCCCTTCTTCTCCAGCTTCCCTTTCGTAGATAAAAGCTCCATCTCGTCTGCCCCTCTGAAACACTACTTGACCTTTACCCATCTCTGTTCACACCTGACTGAATCTTGAAATTGTTCTGGGCCTTTCTCTTCTCTGACCCTTGAAAACTCAGGAGAAAGCAGAGTCGCAAAGGTTGGATAAAAGCTGTCGTGTTTTCTCCATTCCAATTTCCGTCCTTCACCTCTTGTGTGTTTCTATTATTTCTTAACAACCTCTAAACCCTTTTCCCAATCATTTCCAGCCTCCCTTTACTTTCTCAAAACAATTTTCCCACCTCTTTTCTCTCTGTCATTTTGGGACGGTCTAAAGTTCACAAACACAGCTGTTGAATAAATCCCCAACAGCTTCTCTCATAACCCACTCTCCTTCCCCTGAACTTCGCTCCGGCTGTCCATTCACGCATTTGAAGCCAAGACACACACGCATCCACGCGAGATCCAAAGCAGACACACTCTCACACACAGATGCTAACTGGGACCCCCTCGGGGCTTGGCCGTCGCACTGTCCAGCAGACTGGCTGTCCTGACAGGGTTTTTAAAGCCCCACTGCTAACTGATTAGCTCCAGAAGCAGCTGAATGGAGGCAGTGCATCAAAAGGGACATGAATTGAGCAGAATTTAGTGACTCCCACTCATAAGAAATCAGAGGGGAATAATTCAACAGATGCAATAGAAAACAATAAACAGAACACAACAGAACACGAAAGGAGGCAAAAAAGAGGCATGATTCTATGTTACGAGAGAGAACACAGGGTGAGAGCGATCCCACTATCACCGCCTGCATCTGAAGAGGGCTTCAGTATCTGCTGATTCCATGAGGAACAAGAAGAGTTTTTCAAATAAAAAGGCAAAGGTGTAATTCTGCTGTCTTATCTCGTACTGCAGCTGTGCATGTGTGTTAGAGCTGCTCTGCCAGCTCTGAGTGTGTGCATCCTTGTGACAGTTTTACCTTGAGGAACTTGTACAGCAGGAAGGTGAACCAGTTGGTGAGCATCTTCTCAGCTACCGACTCCGTCCTGGGAGAGAAGAAAACGACGTTCTGATCAGTTGCAGTGCAAGAATAGTAGAATAACGCAAAGGAAAGAAGCCAAACAATGTTTTAGACATCCACACACAGTAATAAGAAAATCATTCAGAACCTGATATTTTACAGTAATTCATTTCAAGAGGTAAAACATTCATCACACACTTGTTATACAAAGAGTGTGTTCGTAGTGTTTTTCTGTTATCATCATAGTTTACAGCTGGTTAAAGCCCAAATGTCTATTTTCCAAGATAATAAGTGTATGAATAAAGAACAATAAATGCAGAAATGTCAGGCCACTGTAAATCAAATCCATATACTATAAATACACATTCAGACCTCCTTTTGTACGAGTTACTGTGTCAGTGCATATTTGGACAGAGGAGGTCAGCCTGCCGCTCTGCTGAGGAGTTCAGGAAGCTCTGGAGCCTGAGCCTCTTAAAGCTTCATAGATTCTGCATGTAGTTCACATCCAGATAGTTTTCTGACCAATGACACCAATAAAACTACAGCGATTAAAAGCAGACAATGTGCCTTGCATTTTATGCCAGGTTCAAAAGTGATTTCACACGGGGACTGCAGCATTTGCAGCTCATGTCCTGGATGCTTAAATCCCTACAATGAAATCTTTGTAAATATGATTCAAAGTCTTAAATGGTCTTTGCTGTTCAATCCTCTCAAACTGCAGCAATCCTCTCTACTGGCGCACCTTTTCCTCCAGTTGTTCTTCCAGTCAGTTTTCCAATAACAAGCCTAAATATAGCAGTCTGGGTACAGTTAACGTCTTTAGCACAGATCTTCAGTTGCTCATCATCATTGTGAAAGTTGTCAGTGAATGAATGTCAAGACAGGTTTTCCCCATGACTGTTGAGGCTAAAACATGCTCAACACTCAACTGCTCTCCTTTCAAACCCAAATTGCTTTGTTAAACAAATTCCTGCACTTGATTTATTGTTAAAGAGCCATCTTGCTTTTCTTTAGCTTCAAGCAAACCCACTTATAAAAATAACAATTAGTATAATTCAATCACCTCTGTTGTTAATCATGAATTTGCAACACTATTAGGGGGAACATCTGCTCGTTTCCTTCCTTAGTACATAACAGAAGCCTCCACTAAAAGGAAAAAAAAGCAATTAAAGGGATTGTATTTAGCTACTCTACTTTGTTTAAGTTTCTGAGAACATGAGAGCCGCTTGAATATATCCAGGTTTTCTTATTTTAGAGATTAATAATGTGGTAATATGAATCTGGTCACCAGGTCAGGAAGTCAACCCTTGGTTACCGACTCAGGACTCGTATTCATGTAGAGAAAGCAGAGTTGGAATAAATGGACCAATCACAGTGAAGATTCAAAGAGGAGACATGAAGCCCCAGCCAATAGGTTTTTATTAATCTAGCAGTCAGATTATTAAGGCATGTCTGAAACTAACATGCTGCCATTGTAAATGCAGCACATGTCTGTCATCAGACCAAACTTCAGTTTTAACCTCAGCATTCCTCCAGCAGGCAGTTCATTCTTTCTCAGAAAACATTAAATCATTACAGTTTGCAGTTCGTTTTACATTTTAAACTCTTAAAGTTGTATTCTATTGCATTTATAAGAAAAAAGCATCCATAAAATCCGACATGGATGCCCAGATTATGTAGCAGTTTCAAAGAATGATTAGAAACACCTTAGGATCAGTATGTTTGACAGAGATTATGAACTTCAACTTCTGACAGGAACCAACTTGAAGATAATTAGACTATGTATTGGATAAACGAAGCATCAATTCTGCTGAGATCTGCGGCAAAAAATGGGTTAATCTAAACAGAGAGGAGAAATAAAAAGACCAGTCCATGCATTTTTTTTCTCAGGCCAATGATTGGTTGAGAAGTGCTTCTTTGATCTGGAAAAAGTCTTCAGATTCCTTGGAATGACACTAATGCTTCTTCTTAGAACAGATATAGTACATAGATATAAACATATCCTCAAGGAGAGCTTCTTTAATATTCCCTACATTGTTTGATCCTTAGCAAGGTGCATGTGGCTGAAATGATGGAGAGTCGTTCAACCTGTCAATCAATTTAGCAGTGAATGACGGGTTCTACCGCTATGTTATTAATACATTTCTATCATTTTATTTCATTTTTATCCCATGTTTAATCATTCTTCTGACATTCAACAATGAGATTTTAATTTGATGTTTTCCCTGATAATATTTAGCCTTGCAAAAGATGATCTATCCTCATCAAGCTTCCTCTAAAATTGAAAGATTTTCATGATAACTGGACATGGAAAAAGAAATAATAAAAAAAAAGACAGTTGAGAAAAAGAGACCAGTATTGGAGGGAAATCAGTGTGAGCCTATTGCGAAAGCAGGAGATGAATTTCTGCACTTGTGCAAGCCTCCCGCCTGGACTGCTAAGTGTTGTTTGATGTATATCACTCCTATTTTCTCCATCAAACTATGAGATGAAAGTAAATGTAATGGGAAATAAAGAACATGGCATGAAAGAGGGCAGTGAACAGGGACAGAGAAACCTTACTAAACTTCCATGACAGGAAGCTCGTTTATCAAAAAAATAAACTGGTTGAAGCTTTTAAAGAAGGAAGAGGATGATGCTCTCCAAGTTGTAAGCCTACAGGTCTAAACTTTAATGAAGACATCAAATGTGTCCAAAGCAAAAGGTACTATTCCCCCATAAAGGAAAGAATGTCTATAAATAAACATTTGCATTTCTGTTTGGGAGAATTAAAGATTTTTAACAAGCTTAATGAGCCCCGCTGTTAATGCAGAGACAGCGTGTTGTGACTACACGCCCCGGGAGCAGACTGGAATAAGGCTTCATACGGACTCAGAGTCGTTTCTTGATTAGATTTTTAATTAAATATCTTCCGAGGAGTGGATGAAGTGAGGAAAACATTAGCTTTTTATCATTAAATGTCTAATTCCAATTTATTTGGGGACAGACAATCTTTTTAATTGTGTCTTTTCTTAACTGCGTGTATCTTTTTAAACCCTGTCTGTTGCAGCTTCCCTACTTTTTGCCACTCTCCTCATATTGGACGGCTCCTCTGTGCAGCTTCTTCCTCATCTTCCTCTATATGTTTCTCCCCCATCAATTTCCCTCAAGCTTAAACCTCCCTGTAGACGTTTTGCCTTCTGTTTCTGTCAGTCACCACCTCCCTGTGTCCCTGGAGCTGCATCCACCTTTCTTCCTCTTTCACCCTCTTCTTTGAGTTCTTCACACCTGCTCTGTTCCTCATACTTCCTTCCCTTGCTATGTCTCTCACAGAGTGCGAGAGGGGATACGGCGTTGGGTCTCGCCGCAGCTCCGGTGGGAGTGCATGTGTGCTCAGGGGTGAAATCCTCTCTGACAGGGACAGGGCCCACAGATGGAGACAAGGGTTAGTCACAAACGCCTCAGAAGCCACAGTCACTGTCCCCTTGCATTCACCTCTTTTAGCAGAGGCCATCAGGACTGGGAGAGGACTGGTTTGACGGTTCTACTGCCAACTATCATCTATTCTTGACAGTATTCTTTTCATCCTATTTTATCCCCCGACAAAAGCCCAACACATATCCTACCGCTATTTGCTGCATTTATTTTGTTTTCAACGTTTTGACCTGTAAATATGCATTCAATATTTTTTTTTGGCTTTTTGCAGGAGTCCATCACCAATCAATACTTCACTGATAAAGCACTGATTTTATTTTCCAATGAAAGATTTAAGAGTAGTGTGTTTTTCCATTTAACCACCAGCTGCAGGTCTTTATACGGATGAGGTGTGGATCTACACTCTTTGCACATCTACAGACTGACAGTTCTTTGCAAAACAACTAGGGGTGTGATGATTGATTGGCCTTGATTTCCTTAATTTTGGAAGTTTGGTGAACCGCCGATACTTAGATGTGAGACTGTTCTTTTCTACCGATCTTATTGCAAAGGTCTGAAAAACACCCACTGTCAAAGCTCTAAACTTTGATTTATATTTGAGAGCAGCTATTATAAGAGGTTGTTATTGTGTCACTGGTACTAATTAATGTCTTTCAGTAAGATTAGATTCCAATATTGAAGGCGTCTTGTGATCTGCCAGCTCTTAAAAAAAGAAAAACACTAATCGGTCAAAATCAGAATCGGCATCTCAGGGAATTAATAATCGTCCAGAAACCAGCAATCCGTTCAAACCTAAAAATAACTCATTAAAATTGGATAGAAAGAGTCCGTTTACGAGCAATTAATGAGCATAAATACTTTGTTACTGGACTTAAGTAGCTTTTTAGGGTCTGTGCTTTACTTCGTTTCGTTTTCTGGGGACATTTTTGAATTTTACTCACCACATTTAAACACAAAAATCTGTCCTTTCTGCATCCTGCTTTCTCAAAACTTGGTTGTTTTTTCTTTTCATATTAATAACAGCATGATACAACCGAATGGAGAAAAACCAAGAGTGAACAGAATCTGTCCAGTCAGTCAAAGTTTGTTGATAGGAAAATACTAACAGTGACACAAATAATAGATGCTATTTTGAGACATTTCCCATTCATCTCCACTTTATCCGATTTTAAATCTACATGTTGATTATGTTTCAAGTTCACTTTTAATTTTGATGCTATTTGCAGCTTTAATGCTGTGAATATCAGAGCTCGAAAAGTATTCAGCTGCTTATGCAGGACTTCTGTTCAGTTCGACCTATATCATTTTTAATTCAGAACTAGACTGAATACTTATTTTTCTCTCAGTCAACAGCGGAAGTGGAAAACTAAAATTTTTTGTAGAACTTTTGTTTTAAAATTAGAGATTTTAAAATGTATTTCTACCATTTAAAGGCAAAAACCCATTTTGCCAATGTACTCAAATGCAACGTAGAACCTGCAAATGAGTTATTTTACATTATCTCATTATTTTAAAACAATGTCAGTAGATTGACAGCTCTGCCTACATGTCAGTTAGCACACAGGGTAAATAATTCTCCACCCACTTGCAAGTTATGCACTTTTTGTGTTGATTCACTAAAACTTATGATTGGAAATCAGCAGTTCAAAAGGTATGTAAACTATGGTAAGGTGTAACGGGTAGTTTGCAAGTAACTTGTAAATTTGGTTTAGTAAGTAAAGTTAAGTAAAAAAAAAAGTCAATTTGGAAGTAATAAAAATTTTTTATTTGGTCAATCGGGGCAAAAACACACTAAAAATTCCCTCCCTAAAGACCAAAAGTGTAAAGAGCTTGGTAAACAAAGGCTTGAACCCCCAGGCACACTCCACAGGGCAAAAAACCTGAAGCTCCCCTTGAAGAAGCATTGGTGCATATGACATGTTTTTGTGCAGCTTTAGCCGCACTCCCAGCCTCTGTTTATAGCCGTTTTTCTTACCGCCTGAGAAGCAGCTTGGGGTGGTTCTTGCTCTCCAGGTTTTTGTCGATAAGGTCAGACAGGAGCTGTTTGAGGACACCCGTGGCGTACTCCATCTCCCCCTGCAGGGCTGTCATGATGAGAGAAGCAACGTTGCCTCTATCTCGCATAGAGAAGGACCTCTGAGCTTCCAGTGTGCGGATGAATGTCAGCAAGAAGTGCTTTTTGGTCAGCAGCTGGCCGAACAACGTGAGGGCCTTCTCCACATTGGCTTGGACCTGATGGACAGGGGAGACAGAGAGACACAGAGTGAGGAGAATAGGGGACAAAAAAAACGATACTGATAGACAGGAAAACGATGAAGATGCTGTAAATGAAGCAGGTTTTTGGTGAGAAGAAAAAAAGGAGGTAGGTTTGATGTGGAAATACAACGACAGGCAGTGAAAGGTGTGAAGTAAACTGGAAATGATGGAAAAAGAACAACAAGGGCAGAATGATGGGAACAGGAGTGATAGTGAAGCATAGTAGTGAAATGAGGTAATGTCTGTGAATATCAAGGTAGCCTCTCTTGAATCGACCTTCAATTTCTTTCTTAACACGCATTTATGGAAATATATCTCCAAGAGAAAGTGTAGAAGCCTCGCAAATTTTCCTCCCTGTGCTCTTTTTCTTTAATTTCACATACATGCCTCCCTATACCCCTCTTCTCCTAATATGTCAAAGCTGTGGCCAGACCTCCCCTTGTGAGACACAGACACGGGTCTGAAGACAGAATGTGAGCTTCGTCCTGTAATAAGAAATTGATCTGCCTGCTAGCGCACCACTGTGGCCTGTAATTGCCTAGGCCATACAAATGAAAATCCAATGCTGTGTTACACTATCGCTTTGGTATACAGTTGATAGCAAGAAGAAGATAAAGAAGGTCTCAAAGGCCTTCTGAAGCAGCAACCTTACAGCCGGGGCAGACGAGCAACAGCTCGAGTTTAGTTGCAGCTGCAGCATGGTGAATTTATCAGCACTGGTACCTTGCAGCCAGAACGGGAGCACACGTGGGATTTTCTGGGTACTCTGGCTTCCTTCCTCAGCCCGACCTTTTAGGCTAAAGGCTCTACCATCTAGCACTCTTAATATTAGAAATGAACAACTTTGCAGAGCTCATCACAAACCTTAAAGCAAACTTGGAGTTATTCTAATACCTAGAGAGCTCAATAACAGAGGAGTAACAGCAGGGGTTGAGTAGTAACTAGTTACATTTAACTTGAGTACATAGTTTGAAAGAAAAAAAAACTTTTGGGAGTAGTTTTACAGCACTGTACTTTTTACTGTCACTTATGTAAATATATCTGATAAAGTAGGACTACT
>JAUZNJ010041566.1:0-10000 GCA_034780135.1 Jordanella pulchra | reverse complement strand
GCAAGATCTCGCAATACTTTTGCGAGATCTCGCAAAAGATTTTTTTTTCCTCCATGTCCCTTTAGGGGCTCAGTAAAAAAGCAATAACTTGGAACTGGAAGAAAGAACAACATCTTTCTTATGGAAAACTTGAGACACAGGTTTAGATTACAAGAAATGTACACAAATGGACAAAAAACCGGAAAACCAATTTATATAAAAACATGATGGCTGTGGAAGAGCTACATTTTTTACCAATGTTTCAAATGTGTTATATATGTTCTGTGTAAAAAAAAATTGAAATCATTAAATTTAAGTGATAAACAAAAGACAGCACACTGTGTAGCTGATCCTGTTTCAGACAGTTCTACTACTCCCTTGAAATTTAAAAGGTTTTAACAATGTTATCATTCTCTTATAAGCAATGTTGTTAATTAATGGTGGGATAACAACCCTAAAAATATGTGGCAATAGTTTGTTTTAAAGAACTAAGTTAGAATAAAGGAGTTTTAGGCAGCCCAAAAAGTATTCTAAAGTCATTATTAAGGAATTTGCATATTTTGGTTGACATACCTATGGTTCTATCTTTTCTGTTGCAGTTTTTTTCATTGCCTCTGTATTCTTCACCTGAAGTGTTACAAAGTAAAACCGTACACCCCATATCTAATTAATGTCTGAGTGTTGGGAAATTTCTTGGTGGTTAAATAATCAGGTTGTATTCAAATTATTTATAGATTTTCACATTGTAGTTAAAATAAAGTATAGTAGATAGAATGCAGTAAACTTTTTTAAAAGAAAATGTATCATTAATCAAAATGCTTAAGTAAAATACAAAAGCATTTTTAATTGCAAGCCTGGTGTTCTCCACTGAAGGATCCACAAAGTAATAAGTTCAGTAAGTAAATAAAGTTCAGCAGTAAATAAATTTGACCAAAAAATCAGAACAATCAAGTTTTCTTTAAGGCGTTACAGATTTGAGGGTAAGATTTAGTAAGGGATAATTTACAAAGATTACAACGATAGCACACACAGCCATATATGATATTATTAAAGACTCAACAATTTGTGCATATTTCTACAAACAGAAAATAAAACAAGAAATCCCAACTAAAACAGCTGCCAAGCTGTATCTTTATCACTATAAATCTACCATAAAAACTGCTGGATAGAAGGATAAATCAAAGGCCATTCTCTGTGAATTTGCTGTACAGGCCTAAGCTAGCATATTAAAGTAAAGGCGGGGTAATAAGAAAAGTTGAATAAGATGGTTCAACAGAGAAATGTATTTTTCTCGATCTAAACAATGGCAACACAGTGTCTTAAGGATTATAGTATTTTGGTCACATTAGACCAAAGTAGAGAGTCTTGACCACACAATGGTGAAGCATGGCGGTGGAGGGCTGATGATTTGGGATTCCTTTGCTGCTCCGGGACATGGTTATCGTGTAGTCACTGTGTTAAAATTAAATCTGTCCATCTGAAGATATTTAGCCCAAACTTTCAACTCAGCAAAGAAATTATCCAAAACATTACATACATGTCTAGGCTGGAAACAACAAGCAATAGTCACAATAATAATCAGTCATACAAACATTTTATGTACATTTTTATAAATTCAGTTTTCCAGGGGTTAAGCTTTAATTGGATTTTGTCTCAATGTATGTTTTTCTTGTTTCTTTGTTACTATTAGCTTATCTATTTGAGCTAAACTCAAATAGATAATCTGCTGTCATCATCGACTGCAGAGGTTTCCATCTTGCAGCAGCAGAGGCATGATAGAAAGTCGTCAATAGGTCCTTTGCGCATGAAAACAAACAGAAACAGATCCATGAAAGGACTGAAAATAAACAAGGTAATTAAAACCTCAGTCAGAGATGGATGTAAAGAAAAAAGGCCACAAACTGGTGAGACAATTGTTAGGGTGAAATTAACCAACAACAGAATGAAAGTCCCCACAATTCTACGTCTTCCCTCAGCAGATACTGAGGAAGGTCCAGACAGTGAAATGAAGGTGCCAAGTGTACAGAAGATGAAGATGGGGGAAGGAATTAGAGCCAAAATGCAGATGATCAGTCTCTGATCAAGAAATATCAAAAGAAGAGAAACTGTTACGCCGAGCACCCAGACCAAAACACAGATAATCACAGAACCTTTTACTAGTCTGATGAAGTGCACCTGTGGCCAGATGATGAAGAAACATCTACAAAACAAAAAAGAGGAACCCAGTAAATAACAATGTCCAGAACCAGGTAGCTCAGAATGTCAGGTTAATCAGTTTATGGTGTTAATTTGCTAGAAAGCTGAAGGATGTGTTGTTACCTTTCCAAAGCAATGATCATCCTGAAGTAGAGACTGACCATTGCAAAACTACAGTAGATAATCAGAGATGTGGAATTTAAAGATTCATTTCTTGTGTTATGGTTGACAATAAAAATCATAGTGATGAGCTGGATTAGATTAGCAATAAGGAGGTTCACATAGTAGGTGATCGGACGGTAGTCCAAATGTACCTGCAAGAAACAGTCAACAAAACTCACATTATTGCTGTTTAAAGTAAAGTAAAGGGGGTTACAAGAGAGGGAAAGACATTCGGCAAAGGTCAGCAGGGCCAGGACTCGAACCTGCAACACCTGGAATACGAGTTAACAAATTCTTGCAAGTGTACTTTATTGATCACTAAAAGGCCCAGTAGATTAAATAAATAGGAAAGAACATTGAAACAACAATGATTGTGTATCGACAAAAGTTCTCACTTTAATACTGTCTTTCTCTTGTGTGTTTTTATGGCTAAAACAATTTATGATTTATTATTTAGTAATGTTATTTGCTATGGATAAGGTTTCCAACAACGTAAGAAAGAATTGTTATAATTTTTAATAATATTCCTTAAGTAAGAGTAAAAAGTGCAGTAACTAACTACTCTTAAGATTTTTTTCAAGTACTCAAGTAAATGCAACTAACTATAGTACTTATTGTATATCATTTAGTCACTTTGAATACATGAACCTATTTTGCAAACAATTTTATGACAGCAATTCCTTTTGGACTTAAACTTCATTCATTAAGGTCTTCAAACATTTTTTGAATTAAACTTGGTGGTCCCATCATAAACCCTGAAAAGGCTCAGAGAAAAAAAAAATAAAAAACAAAACTGATCAAACATCACACCTGGTTATTGGATCCTTGGGAAAATGACTACAACACTAACTGTACCTGTACTTTCACTATTATTAACATTATCTCTTCAGCAGGGCTAATAATGTTTCTGGTTTAATAAAATAGAAATTAAACACATTCTAGATTAAAAACTACAAAAACTTAGAAATATATATTTATCTGGGAGTTTCAGATTTAGATTTCTGTTTGTATATTTTATATTTCTCATACAAAAAAAATAAACAGCCTGATAGAAAAAGCGGTTTATTTATTAAGTGAGATACCCTGAGGCTGGGAGAGCACATAAATAGTTTGAATAACAATTGAAAGAACACATTAATTTCTAAATTACTTACCATAAAACACAAACCGATGGCCAATAAAGTGAAGGGGAAACAGACACGAATGTCCATCCATATCATCACGTTAAGAAAATCGGCAAATTCTCTGCTCATCGTTTTGATAAACTCTAAATAAAAACAGGTAAAAAAAACATTTTATTAGAGAATTTACTTTTTCTTTTGAGATTATCAATAAATATTAATATTTCAATTTTAGAACTGCTGAAAAAAAATACCTTTTCTGACCTGTAAAATAGACAATTCTGTTTTTTTACTTGACGCTGTTGGAAAAAAAGAAATCATCATCAAATGTTTATGAATATCTCTGTTTTCTTTAGGTGTCAGGGTGGATATTTGACACTTTCATTTTGGCTTTAATAATTTCAGTTTAAAAATAATTTTGATATTGAAAGAAATGATTGAATGAAAACTACAACAAATTCTACTATTTATAAGTGATTTGTAAAATTTTATGTTTTGATTTTTGTTATCATTACAACTTGATTTCAGAGAAAATAAAATGGGATGAAGCAAACCAAATTTAACTAACTTTAATTGTTTTAAAACATAATTACATTTGTAAATATTTGCATGCTTTTATTTAGAGCGATCACAACGTGTCTGATGAGATAAATAAAATAGGTATGAGCCCATGTTAAAAATAAATATGGAAGATTATGGTATTTAGGATTTAAAAGGCTCCAAATAGTAGAAATAAATCAGAAATGATTGATCAAATGATCTGTGGAAAAATCATAGTTTAATGTGATTTTCATTCATACAGAACAGAGGCGGTTGTATCATTCTGATAAAACTTTAAAATATGAACTTCAATATCCTTTTTCTGGCAATAATAATGATTAATTTACTCACCACTTTGTTGCTGAGGATGTCTTTCTGCTCAGCAATCCCGCTTCTAAAATCAGCAGCCTTTCAATAGTTATAAGATGGTAGGATTATTGTAATTGCTATTTTGGATATGTTAAAAACACAATCCTCTTACAGAACCTGCAGTCAAATGCTTTCCATACTTACACTTTCACAGCTGTATGTTTGACCTCAATATTTTTTTTTCTTTCTCCTTACTGCCTTCAGGGCTTCACCGTGGTAAGACAAGTGGTAGGAAGTTCAGATATGATCAAAATACAGCAGAAAACATTTTGAGAAAGTCTGCATCTTGACATAGATAAGCTTTAACAAAAACAAAAATTTATTTAAGTTCAACTTTATGTGTGTTTTTGTGAGAGATCCTTGAGTTTTGGCAATCTAATGTTGTTCTAATGTTGGAACCACTCATCATTGTTGCATCTTTAGTTGAAGCAAAGAGCACCTAAAGAGTTGTACAGACAAAGGAGAAGGTTTCCATCTATGTCTTCATTGCACTACTCTCCTTTTTAAGTTCGTATAAAAATTTTGAGTTTTTTATTGTCACTAAATAATCCTTTCCCAAACAATCTCTTTGACAAACTGCACCTCTGCCCCCTTCTTAATAACTTGGATTAGTTAAGCAGTGAACTAATTACAGATTAATAATTTAAAATCTTGTCAAACTAAAGAGGATTGGGTTTTGTTTCTCTTTTGAATCTGCTTCCATCATTATTATCAATGTTTCCACATTGGTGTTTATCCTTTTAGGTTTAGTTTCTTATTTATTTATTCTTGTTCCTTATGCATTTCAGTTCTGCTCCATTTGTAATATTGACTCTTTAATTAGATCATGTTTTTGTATCTATATCATGTATTCGGTTCCATTCAGTTTCTACTCTCTGCAAAATGAAATGAAGCTCGTTTTGCTCACCGGTTGCCTGATCAGTCAGCTCATGCTCCCCACCGGTTAAACCTGCCAAGCTTTCCCCCACATCTTTTTTCATCCTGTGGCAGTTTTTTGTTTTTCAATGTGCACCAGTTTCTGGATGTTTTTTTTTTTTTTTTTTGTATATTTCAGTACTAGTAATAGTAATAGTCTGTATTTAATTTTATTACATTCATCCCTGCGTCTGGAATTCTTCCACATATTTTAATAAAATGTTTACATTTCCTAGTATTTTACCTGTTTCTATTACTAATCTTATCATATCCCTTCAGGCTATTTATGGCTTGGCTGTACCCCCCACACATAACCTGTATTTTGTAATACTTAACCATAAATGCATTTCTCCAAAATAATAATTAACTAAAGGTTTTTATACTAAATTTACATTATGTTATAAGCTGCTTTTTATTTTATCTGATGAAGCTATGATGCAGAAAGCAAAGATAATGATCAAAATGCTTTCAGAGCATATTCTGTAAAACATGCAGATAAGTTTCTTAAACACCCCAATTCAATTCAATTCAGTTTATTTATTTAGTGCCAGTTCATCAAGTCATTAATTCAGCAGCAATCCCTCACACCAAGCATGCATGTAGCGACAGTGGAGAGGAAAAAAACTCCTTTTTAACAGGAAGAAACCTCCAGCAGAACCAGGCCTAGTGTGAGTGGCCATCTGCAGAGGCCGACTGGTGTTAAAGGAGACAGAAGCAGACATACAGAAAGAAGATATAGAGCCAACTGTTAACTAGCTCCACAGGCGGCCCAGTCCTGGAAAGACACAAGACAGACGATCTCCAAGCCATCTTCCAGAGGATGGAAAGAGAGCACGTGCAGTTAGTAACAGTAAGAGAAACAGGACAACACTGAAAAACAGGCCGAGCTCCAAACACTATGAACAAAGGTGTTAATGGCAGCAGCACAGCCGACATTTCTCTCCATGATGGAGCCACAGCGAACAGGAAGAGACCCAGTGAGTAACAAAAGCAAAAAAGAATGTTCTTTATTGTAGATATCCTGTTTCACATGAATATAGCATAAAAACATTTTCTTCTACATGTTATAATTTATTAATAAGATTTGTCTGCTTTAGAAATAGTCACTGAATTGACTTCTTTATTATGTTTTTCACTTTTTTCCTCCCCTTACATTTAGGAACACTTTAAGTGCTGTGCTTTAAACTGAAGACCTGTTGAGATCTGAACCCTCATTAGCTTCCCTCTTGCAGCAGCACAATATTAGCAGCTTGTTAATGACTCCTTTACACATGAAAACAAACAAGATTGAATCCATACAAGGACTGAGAAGAAAAAATGTCAAAAAAATATCTGTAATCTTGGAAAAATAGTGATTAAAATCAATCAAGTAAATAAACCTAATAACTACAGGGAGGATTGAGACCATGTTATTAACCAACAATAACAGAAGCGTTCCCATAGCTCTGTGTTTTTCTTCAGCTGACACTGACATGTTTGTATTTATTGATTTGAGGGCCCAAAGGAGACAAACAATGAAGACAGGGGCAGGAAGGAGGGCAACAACTAGAACAAGAAATCCTTGTGAAAATTCAAAAAGAAGAGGGACAGTTCCAAAACTACACACCCAGACCAAACCACAGACTATCACCAAGCCTTTGGTTTGAGTCAGGCAGTTTGACACTGGGTAGGAGATGAAAAAACACCTGCAACACAAAGAGAAAAGGTGGTAGAACTGATTGTTGAACCCTGAATATAAGAATGTTTTACAAGAACCACACCAGTAAAACTTCTAATGATCTCTTGGTACCTCTCTAAAGCTATGATCATCCTGAAGTAAAGGCTGGCCAGAGCACTACAGGCATAGATATGGACAGAGATACGATGTTTCCAGTAATAACATGGAGGTAGAGGTAGAGCAATCAGAATGATGAGCTGGACTAGATTAGAGAGGAGTAGGTTGATGAAGTAGGAGACAGGAACACGATCCAATCGCACCTGCAGAAAAAGCTTGGAAAAGTTAGTCCAAACATGACATAAACTAAACATATTCATGTGACTTTAACAACAACTAATATTTTAGACCAGAAATAAACTGTTTTTACGCACCATGCAGCACAAAGCTATGAGCAGAATAGTCAACGGGAAGCAGACACGGATGTTAATCCAAGTCACTGCAGCAAGAGAATCTGAAAACTCCATATCTTCTAGTTTCCTGAGAAAACAGCTGTTTCAATTCAAGGATCCCCTATTGTACGGTAGTTATTGGTTCTTGGTGTGAAGGTAAAACAGAGGTATTAGTATAAGTTGTTTGGGGTTTTTTTCTGTCTCTAACTGCCTAAGAAAAAGTGATAAACTTGCCAGAAAGACAGAGTAGAAACTGGTTTATTACTATCTGTTAGATTTATACTTACCTTGAATTTTAACCAATTTATCTTATCGATCTTATTGATTTTCTTATAAGAACTTTTATCATTTTCAGAAATTCATCAGTAAATGTTAAATCTCATTCTCCACTCAGTTTTCAATCATTTCAATATTTTCATTGATTTTCTGTGTCAGGCAAATATTACCTCTAGAATCATATCCAAGTATTCAAAGAGAAAAAGTGCATAATAGGTCTGTTAACTCACCACTGTGTTGTTTCAGGACTTTATCAAGTTTTGAAACACGTTTTTAAAAGCTTGACAAATGGCTTCTTTCACATGAAGTGTGGAATGATGAAATGTTGATGAAACTCTCCTTCAGCTGAACTGCAGACATACACTATCACTCCGACCCAACCCACAACAACACACATGTTGTGTCACACTGTCCTTGTAGGGACTTTCGTTTGACTTGCATTCATATTGCATTCATTTTTACCATTCCCAACACATACCTAACTCTAAAAATAACCTAAACTAAATTCACACCTTAGTCCTAAACCTAACTGAAGAAGATAACTTGTCCTTATGGGGACCGGCTGTTGGTCCCCACAAGTACCTGTAAGTCCCCAAAATGTAGCATATTTTTTAGGTAAATGTTCCCATCAGGTTATAAATACAGGACCACACACAAACACATACCACATACTCATCTTTTAAACTTTACATTTATTTCCAACTTTTACAGAATACTGTCATATCTGAATTAGGTCTTTCATAGTATCCTATATTCATGGAGACAAAGTAAACAATTTTCTCATTTTTACCTTCACCAAGGAGGTAATGTTATCAGCGTTGTTGGTTTCTCTTATTGGTTGTTTGCATGTCTGTTTTCAAAATACCTTGAAAAGTTTCGGATGGATTTTGCTCAAATGTTCACACAAGGAGCGTATTACGACCTTTAATAAATGATTGCATTTTTGGTGATGATCTGGATCCAGTGTGAAGGTGGGAGGTCACAGTTTGTCGGGGGAATGAGCTGCTTGGCGGTGTTCTGCGCTCTCCGAGGGCTTTTCTAGTTACATTTTGTTACAGCTTTTTTTCTTCAGAGCTGTGGGGTGAGGCAAGACATTTACACACACAGTTCTCTTGTTGTATTTAATGAGGACCATGTTTTGACTCCTGTTGACTTCCATTGGTGTTTAGTGAATTTTAAGTGTCAGATGAACGCCATAGCCTTAAACCTAACTGCTAGTAAAATAACCAAAATGTCCTCACTTTGTAAAAATCTACTCTCTCCAAAGGTTAAAAATGGAAACTGGTCCTCATTCCTTTTCTAAAACAGGCGCACACACACACACAAACACATATATTCTACAGTTCATTTTCCTGGTATCATCACATGTAAACTACATAAGAAACTTGATAAAGATCATGGGTGATAAAATATGATATGAAAATGAATGTTATATGCTTTGTTATGCCATACTACTTGTTTATATCAGAATGGAAAAAATACATTTAAAAACTTAAATGAAATGGTTTTAACTTTGGGAGAGTGAATTTGCTGTCAGCTACATGTCTGATAGAACAACTCTTGACATTGGTGCTACAAAGATGTTGTATATTATCTTTGGGTCTATTAACTAGAAACTTTTTCAAAATAAAGCCAGTTTAAAAATAAAGTGGAATTCAACCTTCAGCCAAGATCTTGTTAAAATTAATTTTAAAAGCAATTTAAGAACAAATTGAGCTGCTTTATTTTAAACAATTTGTTAAATTGTTTGTAGCATTTAGTAAGAATTCTTCTGGACTTTCAAAATGATCCTACAGGCTGCAAGATATAAAGTTTTTTTTTGTTATTTTTGCAGGAGTACCTCCTTTTATGTTTGACTTAATTTATTTTAGGTGAGTAACTAAAGAGTACAAAGGGTAAACAAGGTTGTCATTAATAAAAATTATAGCATTTCTAAAAAGCAGTAATAGTTGAGACTTTTTCTACAGTACGCTTAATTCTGCAGATACACATTAGAAATTATTCAGAAAAGGAAATTAATGATTTCTTATTTAAAACAAATCTGCAGTCTTTTGCTACAGGTTCATAGCCAAAAGCAAAAAAAAAAAAAAAGCAAGAAAATGTTGCAAAAAATGTTGAACATGTAAATAAATAGAAAATGTAGGTATATTATGAATTTGTGAAAACAGTCGATGGTAGCATACTTGTGTGTGTTTGCATATACAGTTGTACTTGGCTGTATACATACCCTTCCACTATAGACAAAATTTCACTACCGTTAAAATAAATTGAAATTTAAAAAGTATTGATGAATAAAGATTATAAAAATGGACATCTTCACATTGATTAGAATATAT
>JAUZNJ010041565.1:0-10000 GCA_034780135.1 Jordanella pulchra | reverse complement strand
TATCTATCTATCTATCTATCTATCTATCTATCTATCTATCTATCTATCTATCTATCTATCTATCTATCTATCTAGTAATATAGATTAATATAATAATATATATTATTTGGTGATCCTCATGTCGAAACCTTTCATTTTCTTTCGGGCTCCATTTCAAAATGAATTTTGTCTTGATTCTTTAGAAGCATCCTTTTCATAGATCCGGATGCACTACCTTATTAACATAGCATGACACCTCCGTAAACAGCACCTGTATCAATCACTGGACTTTTTTTTAAAGCAATATGTGCACCTATAAAGAGTTTTGCTCTCTAGGCTCGACACATACGCCAACGCATCTGTGTTACCCAACCCCTCACTACCCATGGAGGTATTTGTATTAACACAGTGCACAGGACACAGACAAGGCAGGTAAATTGCTTTTTTAGCATCACATTTGAACACACTCTTAACAGATTGTAGACCAAAAAGTTTTTTGCTCTGAATAACAAATCTTTTCCCCAACAACACCGCCCCTCTTAATGAGAAGCACCTGTGCAGGCTCTGTAACAAATAGCTACATGCTTATTACTAAGACCCTCAATAATATTCAATAAATATTTAAAACTTGCAAATTTTTACAAATAGTTAATAGTCATCTGTCCAAATCCATGCTTAAAATGCATTGCTCAATAGAGGGCTTTTACTAAACCGCTAATGTGCTTTTAAAGTGCTAAAAGTCATTTGGAAAAAAAAGCCCCAGTAACGAAGAACACTTCATTATAATAACCAATCAACAACATTGAGTGACTATGTAAAAATAATGTCTGTAAAGGAGTCTCTGTGTTTGTACCTGTTGGCGAGCACCAAGTTACTATGAACCCTTTCAGGTGCAGGGTAAATGCATAGAAGAAATCAATGCATGGATGTGCCTCAATTTTCTTCGGTTGAATCAAAACAAAACCAAAGGCACAGTTTTTGGAACAAAGGGATAGTGTTCAAAAGGTAGTACACAGCTTTAGCTAATACAGCTGAAGTGGATATAGTAATGGACTCAGACATAGAGACATTAAGAAAGGTGGCATTCTATCATGTGAAAAACATCTTGAGGTCCAAAGGACTAATGTCTTAGCAGGATCTTTAAAAAATTATTTATCCATTCATCTTTAGAATCGTAGAATTGAACAGTGTCTTCACAGCTTTGCCTAAAAGTCAAGTCCTCAAGTCCTTCCACTGGCTCCTGAAATCTCAGAGAACAGACTTTAGAATACTTCTGTTAGTCTATAAACCACTCAATGGTTTAGCACCAAAATAAATAACAGACTTGTTGTCAGTGTAACAACCTCACAGACCTTTTAGGTCTTCTGGCTCACATCTACCATTCATACCAAAAAACAAACATGAGACAACAACTTTACATTTGTTTGTATACTCCACGAATCTATAATAAACTCCCAGCAAACTGTTAAAGCACCGAAACCTCTGTTTGCTTTAAACAGAGGTTAAAAACATATTGTTATATAAATGCATTTTGCTGTACAATCCAAACATGACCAATTTCAGTTTTTCAGTTCAGTTTACCTTTTTTAATTCAATCATTTTTCATTATTTATAAGCTACTCACTTTTAATCTCTTAATTTTTGCATTACCTTTTGCATATCATGCCAGAATATCATTGTTCTGAAGAACAATTTTTATCACACAAATACGTACAGTACAGTTAATGTTTTGCATGATTCATCTTTACAAAAAACATATAATAATAATAATAATCCTGAAATGAGCTAGCAAACTTTACATTTGTGGGACATTTGCACATCACAAACACATATATGAGTATTTAATGACTAACTTAGTCACAATCAGTAGATGGTTGTATGTTTTCGTCACGATCCACGTCATGGTAATGAAAATACCATATCAAAGAGGTTTCTAAAAATTCCTTATTTCATCTCTGGAATATTGCAAAAATCCTGTAAAATCTAGAATATAATTTAAAATCTTCCTTCTCACTTATAAAGCCAGCTCCATCTTATATCAGAGATCTGATCCCTCCTTATGTTCCTAACAGAGCACTTTGATCTCAATGAGCAGGTTTACTAGTGGTTCCTAGAATTTTTAATAGTAGAATGGGAGGCAGATCTTTTAGTTATCTGGCTCCTCTCCAGTGGAACCAACTATGAGTTTTAGTTTATGAGGCAGACAACCTTATCTACTTTTAAGGCTAGGCTTAAAACTTTTCTTTTCGATAAAGCTTATAGTCAGAGTGGCTCGGGTTATCCGGAACTATCTCTATAGTTATGCTGCTATAGGCTTAGACTCCTGGAGGACGTAGAGACCACAAACTATCTGCTGCATTCAATCTCTATTCTCCCATTCTGCAGTATATGTTAGGTCAACCTCTAACTTTATGCTCTCTCTGTTTTCTCGTCAAAGTACCTTCGTCTAGTCTGTTCCTGTTTGCTGTGGCTCCATCCTGGAGAGAAATATCAGCTGGACTGCTACCATCAACACCTATGTTTATAGTTATTGGAGCTTGGCCTGTTTTTCAGTGTTGTCCTGTTTCTCTTACTGTGACTAACTGGATGTGCTCTCTTTCATCCTCTGATATAGGAGCTGGCTTGGAGCTCGTCCGCCTGGCTGTGTCTTTCCTGGCTGTGGCGCCTGTGGAGCTGGATGACAGTTACCTTTTATAACTCTGTTTCTTTCTCCTTGAACCCCAGTCGGCCTCGGCAGATGGCCGCTCACACTGAGCCTGGTTCTGCTGGAGGTTTCTTCCTGTTAAAAGGAAGTTTTTCCTCTCCATTGTTGCTAACATGCATGCTTGGTGTGAGTGATTGCAGTTGAATTAATGATTCAATGTAATCAGCTGGTTTTCCTTAGATAGAAAACTTTTAACTAATCTGACTGTCCGATTTGATTGAATTGTCTTTGTAAAGTGCCTTGAGATGACGTGTTGTGAATTGATGCTATATAAATAAACTGAATTGAATTAATGCAGTAAACAAATTTGCACCTACTGTGTAATACCATCATGTCTGTATTGGCTATGATTTCTGACTAACCTTCACAAAACTTTGTTTAATCTAGCAGGAAAGAAATAGGGCAGTTCTGAAAGCAAAAAGGGTCAGACCCAAGACTAGTGGGGTGTTTGAATTTAGTATAGTGGCTAGTGAGCATACAAAACAGCAGGATGTGTAAAAGAGCTGCTTTTCAGCCCAGGTGTAAAACACCTGGTATAACATCTTTGGGAATACCCACGCTGTAGGCAGTGGAGGGACACTCATAAAGTCTGTCATTTGGAGGTCACATTATTGTAAGAAAACACAGAAGACGGATCACTTGTGCAACACTGATAAACCCACGAGCACGTTTACACTCTCAGAAATGAGAGGTGTAAAATGTGTTTGGAATCCAGCTCCGAGAACAGAATAACAATTGCAGACTTATATTTCCCATGAGGCTTTGATGATGCATGCAGCTCACAGTTTCAGCACAAGGCTGCCCCTTCCTACTGCATGTTTGTGTGATACATTTTGCTGCACTTAGGCAGTGTGAGTGTACACATTTGGGTAATTGCATTCTCCTTCTGCTGCCTGGTCCCTGTAGTACAAACTGATGGTAAAGGATGACTTTGAGTAAATGGGTAATGCCTAAGTATGCTCAAAAGGTATTTAGGTGGAGTTAAATGCTCAAATTCCAAGTATTCTATAAGATATGTGAATGTCTTAGAAAACAAAAAGTTTACAGTTGACAAAATATGGTTTTAGTTGGGAATAATCAACTGATGTGTAGGTAGTATATAATACATTCTGACCTCGCAAAAAACAACACACAAATTGGCTAGAATTGTTTGCCTCGTGCAAAACCATGAATCGATGGCTTGTTTTATTTAAACATAACTTTTTAAGAGTGAAAGATGTATATATAGAAAAGGAGGTATCAATTGCTTCCTTTTTGGAATTTAGATTTGACACTTAACAAAGCTCAGATTAAGTGTGTTCTACAACTATTTTTAAAATTTGATTAGCCAGTTGCGTCTGAAATTGTATTGATGAGTCTTATGCACTGTGTTCATGAATATTAGGCAAGTTGTTGTTGAGAGGATTCTTTTTATTATGAAACAATTATGTTCTCAGTCAACCCAAAAAACTTATAAATATTAAAGCTTAATATTTTTAGAAGTTGGCGTGATTTTTTTAGACTTTGCTATCTTAGGAGGATATCTGTTTGTGCAAATAACCTTTACTGTGCAGAATTATTAGGAAACTTAATAAAAACCAAATATATACCATCTCACATTTTTTACTTTTACTTGGTAAACTAATATAACAACAAAAAAATTGAAATAAACATTTCTGACATTCAAAAACAAAACAAAATACAAATCAGTGAACAATGTAGCCACCTCTCTTTACCATGACACTCAAAAGCCTCCATCCATAGATTCTGTCAGTTGCTTGATCCGTTTATGATTGCTTGCAGCAGCACCACAACCTCCCAGACACTGTTCAGAGAGGTGGACTGTTTTCCCTCCCTGTAGATCTCACATGTTATGAAGGACCATAGGTTCTCTGTGTGGTTAAGATCAGGTGAACAAGGAGGTCATGTCATTATCTTTTCTTCTTGTAGCTCCGGACTGCTAGCCCCTCTATGGAGTATTTGGATTCATATGATGGAGCATTGTCCTGCATGAAAATTATGTTCTTCTTGAATGACACCAACTCCTTCCAGTACCGTTGCTTGAAGAAGGTGTCTCTCAGAAACTAGCAGTAGGTCTAGGAGTTGAGCTTCACTCCATCCTCAATATAAAAAGCTCCCACAAGTCCATCTTTGATGGTTCCAGCCCATACCAGTGTCCTACCACCTCCTTGCTGCCATCGGAGTGGAGCTCTCTGCCCATTACTGGTCCAGCCTAGGGTCCAATTTCAAGACTACTGCATCCCTCTGCAAGAAATCTCAGTTTTTGACTATTCAGAGCTCGTCAAATCTTTCTTCTGACACATTTGCCAAAGGAAAGGAAGTTACCTAATAATTAATCACACCTTATATAGTTTGTTGATGTCATTAGACCAGACTACTTTGCATAACAGAGATGCACATCACCTGATTTACTTAATTGTTAGTTGGCTTTCAAGCCTACACAGTTTGGAGTAGGACAACATTTATGAAAAGGATGATGTTAACAAAATACTCATTTGTCTAATAATTCTGCACACTCTCTGGACACAGTATTACAGTATAAGATCTAGTGCTTGTTGCATTTATCATTTGGAATTTGATGCACACAATCCAAATGGATAAAAACCTATGAAATGTCTTGTTGATAATATATTATAATAGCTCGATTATGTTTCTGCACACTACAAAATTAGGTACAAACAGTAACTTGTAAAATTTGTCCTAAAATGAATAACCTATTTTTTATTCCTTTTTTTTTTACTTAGGTTTGCATTCAAAGTATTCATGTAAAGCGATAAAGATGTCAAGCTGATTCCATACTCTATATAGTTTTCTGTACAACAAAAGTGTATTTTATGTGTCCTATCTTAGGTTTGACCTTTGCAAGCAGGAGCTCATTGTAAAGATTTGGTTCTTTCTAGTTTCTTTTCTAAAAAAAAATAATTGAGTCACAATTTTATCCAAAAAATGAGTAAATAATTTCCCAGACATGACAGACCCAGCTTTTGGTTAAAAAAATATCCTGACATTTTTTTTTTGTGAAAAATTTGGAAAATATACATTTAAACAAATGAAAGAGGAATAATTAATTCAATTCAATTTAGCTTATTTATAGAGCACCAATTTATAACACATATCTCAAGGCACTTTGCTGAGACAATTTAATCAAATCATAATGTCCATTTTAATGACGTTGGAGTCATGTGCAATCAGTCAGCTGTTATCCAGACATACATTTTTCACTAAATTACTTCACTTCTTGTTACTTAAAAACAATTGTCCATTTTATTAGGCTACATAATTATGTATTATGCAAGTTTGAAATTTTAAAATAAATTTTAATTATGTGTTGTATGAAAGACATAGACAAAAGAAAGATGTGATAAAGATATGACAGACGTGGTCTAGAGATGTGCAGTAAACCTGTGCGTGTGAATTAGAAGGAGCTTTTGCAGAATGTTGTTTGTTGATGGCACAGTCACATGTTGCACTTCTTCCCTCCACCAGTAGTTTTCATTGACTTTTTTCAGATGTTCCTTTTTTATTTATTTCATTTTTACTTCATTAACAGTGGAACTACAAAATCTATTACTATTTTCTCTACTGTTTGGTTTTTATTGGTCCTTTAATTCCGCTGCTCACCTCTTAGCCAGAGGAACATTGATCTCTGAAGCAGTAAAGTTTTTTGTGTTTTTTTTTAATGCCTTTTTTTTGTGACTTAACATCTTCTGACAAGGTGGAAAGCCAGATAAATGTATTTCATAGCCACTTAAATAAGAGAAAGAACTGTTAATGACACCCTGAGAGTCTAATGTGAACTGAACATATTAACAAAGACATTGCATCTATCACTTACTGTAACATCCTAGATTTATGGATAACTTCACAGATTTATTTTGTTCCTAAAAGTGACTTCTGGCAGAGGGTCAAAAAATTATTGATTATGTTTAACACCACCTGTAGGAGCCAACAGGAACAAGAGTGGTCAACAGTTGGAACATACTGACATACAGACATAAAAATATGGATGACTCTTAACTTTCTCCTTCTGAATACAGACAAAACCGAAGTTATTGTCTTTGGACCAAAGTCTAAATTAAGGCTAGGGATAAAACTTTCTTCTTTGAAGATGCTTATAGTTAGACTGGCCCAGTAAAGTTCCTTGAGATGACATGTTGTGAATTGACGCTATAGAAGTAACGTCAACTGAAATTATTAAAAAAATAATAAAAAATAATCTGGGGAAGCAGCAAACCTAAAGTTTAATATGAGCAAGAATGGTCACGTTTTAGGCAACAGGTTTTTATATTTAGTTGTTTTCTAATCTTTTTTCAAATATTTTGAATCTTTGATAAACTGACAACAGCATGAAGCCGTGTCTATTTTTTACCCACATGAAATGTAATTTTATTCATACTTTAATTCATTAATATATTTTAAATACTTTACTTACCACAGATTGTTTATTTCTGTTAATTTGTGTTTCCTTAGAACTGTACACTCAATTACCCTTTCCTTTTTTCCAGATCAGAGTTATGCACACTGACCTTTTACTGTTTAACTCTGTAATGGCTTGGGTAATGGCTTTTTTTCAGAAATACAGTCTTACTCTCTGGCAGGAATTATTCTTTTCCCTATAAGGTAGGATCAATTTCAACATCTATGCCAATGATAGAAATTGTAAAGCTCCATTTTACATTGTTTTAAATCTTAGCAATTTACTTCAGTTTTCAAGAGAAGTTCACTTCATGAGAAATAGTCAATGGATTAGGAAATGATATGAAGGGTCTCAGCTCTGACCTTAGGGGGGAAATGTTGGAGGACTGTAGCCTAGGAAGTGAGGAAGTGTGGATATAAATATATGAAATGAAAATGAAACATTCATGCAAATGTGTTGTCTTTGACAGCATGGCCACTTGAGTTTGAAGTGAATAATAGCATTCAAGCTACACACTCCATCCCTCATTTCCATGTCTATTTCAGGTCATCAGATTTCATATGTATTAAAGTGTGTAGTAATACACTTTTGACCCCGTGTAACTCAGACCTTTAAACTTAAAAAAAGCTTTAACTTTCATCAAACACATTTGTTCAAAATCAAATCAAATTAATAGTTGAAGAGCATTATTATTATTAATTATTCTGGAACAGTATAAAATTGCATTGTGAGAAATAATTAATCAGTCTATGTGCCTTGTCCATCCTTTTTTCAAATATGGTATAATAGAATTTCCTGTCCCTATACTGTAAATCCTTCTTTATTAAAGTTGACTAGAAATTGTTGGGATGGGGGAGGAACTTATAAAAATTAAAGAGCCATTTTTCACACTATATGCCAATACAAAAAAGACTCCAAAATATATTTTACCTGATAAAATAAGGTAATATACACAGAGCAACCTTCATGATAGTGTTCTGATAGCACTAGCTGAGTCTAAATAGAATTGCAGCATGATGAGCAGACATGAAGAGACATATGCACCATCTGCTGGTAGTACAACTGGAATTAGAGAAGCCAGATAAGCCTGACTGAACATCCTGCAATCCCTCGTGGTAAAGGAACAGCTCAGCACTGTAAAAGACCAATTTCTATTTAATAAGTAAACTGATCTACAACATCTTCTAGTGAATCCTCCCCAGAGCCTCTTATCAGAACATCAAGGAGGAAGAAAATTATGTTTTACCAAAACAACCAGTGACATAGTATCAAGGTGATATATGGTTCAATAAATCAGCCAAAAAAAAAAAAAATCACAGGCCAAAACCTTTTTACCTGAATAAATACAAGCTAAATTCCTCCAGTAAGTGCACTGCTGATGAGCCCTGAATTGAATCCTATCTTATTCTTCTGACTTTAAAAGGCTCTGGAACTACCTCAGTTAACAGTTTAACTTTAACAGAGGCAGCTCTAAAAAAATGGGCTTTTAATGGAGTTGACTTAGTAACTGGGTTATGAGTAATAATTGTATGAGTGAAGATGTGTGTAGACATGTGTCAATGTGCATACATTTACAAAATGCATGTTTAAAACTATTTTCAAACTCTAACTGCAGTCCAAAAGGCCACTTACAGCAAAGATGCTGCCTAACTTTAGGATACAGAAGATTAGAAAAGGAATTATGTTAGAGTAGTTTTTTAAAGGCTTTTAGTTCACCTTACCCAAACACATGGAGATTATACAGCATGTATGGTTCTAATTATTGTAATAAATGAACCTGGGGGGCTCAGCTTTTCTTCACTAGGTTTGCTCAATTGAAACAACAAAACAAAACATGCATACCTGATGTAATTGTATACAGTGACAATAAAACCAGTTATTTAAGAAAATTGACCTTTTAAAAACATATTTTTGACCAGGCTTAAGTAAAAAAACACAACATTTTTCTCAATAGACAATATTATTACTGAATCATTTTTGAAAGAGAAGAAAGGCAACAAACCTTTTGTTTTTAAAAGACCCAAAAGTTTCTTTGCAGTGATACAGTTTAAAGGTCAGAATTTAAGGTATTTCAGGTAAAGTGATTTTATTCGCTCTAAAATGATCCAAAGTCACTTGGTTTAGTGCTTCCTCTAAGACAAGAGCCATGAAGTCTTTAAACTACAACCAACCTGAACAGGTTCGTATGGACCATTAGTAGACCACTGTCTACAAATATCCATGGTTTATAAATTAAACTCATCCTTTAACCCAAGAGTATTCACCTCTCTGACAGAGCTGCAATTTGTGTCTCACTGAATGTAAATGCTTGCTCGATGGTAGCTTTAAATGAAAACAGATGAACTTGAAACCTATCGTTAACTCCTCCAGTGACAACTGGTCATTTGTATTCACTATGGTAATTTAGAGGCAACAACATAAATCATTTACTCAAATGATCTACAGAAATGCTCCACATATTCCTTCATCCATTATTTTGCAAGACTCACACTTCTAGTCTATTGTAAATGGAATATGGCTCTCCTTTGAGGTTCAGGGTAAACTTTTGTTATAGCCGAATATAGCAATTTGCTGTGCAGACAGCAGTTACATAAAAAGAAGAATTCTACATACAAAAGAGATGAAGAGTTTGAGTCTCATGTCAAGTTCACCCAGCTGACTACAGAAGAATTTTTTCCAGTATTTTGTTTCTACTGCATTGGATCCTCTATGTCCTTCCTCAAGACAACAGAAAAAATTATATCCATTGTGGATTACTATGGACAATGAAGATTGTTTTACCATTTTTCGAGGCTGATGGTGTTGTCATTTAGTTTATTTATGTATCCATCCGTCCATCCATCCATCCATCCATCCATCCATCCATCCATCCATCCATCCATCCATCCATCCATCCATCC
>JAUZNJ010041564.1:0-10000 GCA_034780135.1 Jordanella pulchra | reverse complement strand
TAGCTAAGTAGCCAAGGCGCATGATCAGTTGGAGGCATAGAGACAGGACCCCACACTGTCACACATGCATTGATTTTATCTGATAATAGGAACTAAAACAAAGAATTGTAAATGTTTTACAGTATCTTTGATTGGAATCATTATCTATTCAAACATTTTGATTCTGTAATAATGGTAGATAATGTTTGCTTCAAAATCAACAAGTATATCCTGTAAACAGAATATGCAGAACTTGATAACCTGTAGTTTTATCCAAATAATGCCATAAAAATGAAGGGGTTTTATATTTCTATCCACACAGTAATGTCTTGTCAAATTTATGTATATTTATTCATTTTCACAGTGAATCACTGTGAGTTTTATATTTTTTCAGAATAAACTTCAACATATTTTCCAGTTACTTGATCAATGATTATTTACCGTATTTAATAAAGTAAAGGATCATTTTTGGTTTCACCGTTTTTTACTGTTGCTATTTGACGGTATGTTGCTGTATTTCAGGGGTGTCAAACTGGTTCCAGAAAGGTCCGTGTGGCTGCTGGTTTTCTTTCCACCCAACCAGCAGCAACCAGACTCCATTCATCGCATCCAGTCAGTCTAGTCTTAACCTGATGACTTGATTGGATGACTGGAGTCTGGTTGCTGCTGGTTGGGTGGACAGAAAACCAGCAGCCACACGGCCCTTAATGGAACCAGTTTGACACTTCTGCTGTATTTTTTAGTTAAACCGGCCAAAAGGCTCCAGTTAGCAGAACCTTAGAACGAGTTCAGCAGCAACCATCCAGCCTGAAAGCAGCAACTGGCTGAAGGATCGGATGTTTCTGTAGAATCAATCAAAGCATCAGACCTCATCAATAACATTTATCCTATAGTTCATCTGTAGTATGTCCAAAGTTTGGGGCACAAAAACATATCGATCCTTAATCAACAGTCGGCGATTCAAAACTTTGTTTCCTCAAAAGAAGGTAATTAATAAGAACCAGAACCACCAGCAGCCATCTGGGTTCCAAAAATAACAAACTTCAGAGACCAAAACGCTTCAAGGATGGAGGACAGCAAGGGAACAGAGTCAGCATTAAAGAATAGAAAATAATAGAGCAGAGATTTTTATAACAGAATTTCCACAGCAATGGGAAGCAGGCAGATCCAGTTAAACTGCAAAAATGAAATTAGAACACAACTCTTGATTATTCTAGTCATTGATTCATCAATCAGCTAGTTTTTAATCAATCTAAAATATACTTTTAATAAATAAACGTTTCTAAAAAAGAAATCTTGACTTCAGAAAATGTTTTAAAACATTTTAAATTATAGTAAATTTTAAAAAGTTAAGAAAATAAATTTAGTAATATAGAGTTTTGTTTTAAATTTAAGTTGATTTCAGTAAACAGCCTGTTCTACTGTCTGTCTACCAGTAGTTTTGATAAAAAATCAATTACCAAATTAGATGACGATTATTTTAATAACTGATCAAATATTTTAGCTCTACTTAGATTAAGAAAATGTCTCTTTAAAAGAACAACTTTTCCTTCAATGAAACAGATCAGTAACTGTTCCTGTGGTCCAACATGTCCCCTTCAATCACAATGTTACACCCGGGTTACCTTTCACATCCTAAAGATGTAGATCCCACCCAGAAAGGAGGAGCCCGCCTGCGGTTCAGAAGCAGAGTGCAGGCTAGCAGCACCAACTAATAACACCACAGACTAAACAACCTGATGGATGTTTGTTTGATCTTTTTACCTAATTCAAAGTAATTGAGGGTATATTTGAAATTGAAATGAATTCTTTTGTAAAGAAATGACTGATAACTGTCCTCTCTGCAGCAGCAGGAACCGTCATATTCTGTCCATTGCCTACGTCACAGGAAGTCCTTCTTAACCCCGTCATGAACTTTGAATATATGAACTATTGTAGGATCCATGCGGTTTATTTTGTGTAGCTGGTTGGTTCTGTAGAGCGAGTGTGAAACGAACAGACCGTCTCCCTGCTGTGTGAGACGGTAGGAGGCGGACAGCGAGCCTGGACCTCCTGGTAAGGAGGGAGGCTGGGCCCTGCAGCGGCCACACAATCCAGGTCCAGTGGGAGGTGAGGAGATGATTCTGCAACGCGTCCGAGTCTCCGCATTTATGAACAACAATAAATAAAGCAGGAGAGAAAAAAAGAGGCAGAGGAGGAGGAGGAAGGACAAAAGACGGTCACAATGTTTAGGATGGAGGAGTTTTCTTCTGATTACAGGTTTTAGGTGTGACGGCGGTGACCCCCCTGCCCCCCCTCTAGTGATTGGTTCTGGCTCCATGAGAAGCAGAGCAGCGGTTCCAGACCATCGCTTAGAAAAGACGAGAGCAAGGAGGAGAGCGATTGTTGTGGCACAGCAGGAAACGCTCACTGCTAACCTCATTTACATGCAGGTCCAGCTAGATGGGGGGGGGGCTTATTCCATTTCCAATCTCCATGTTAAACGCTCGCCAGGGCGGCCATTGTTTGAGCCAAGCTGCTCCCATACCTGCCTTCCTGTTTCTGTTCCTGCGCGTCTGCAGCCAACCTCCGCGCCTCGATCTGTTCTGTCATAACCAGGTTGTGACCCGAGGCTGCGGCATTCACAGCCATCCTTCACCCACCGAGTCTGCTCTGTGGCATAATGATTGCTATGACAACCATCACTTAAAGCCACGGGTAGGTGGAGGAGAGATGTCAGCTTCTCGTCTGCTCCTCTGATGATCTCATTTCTGGCTGGCAGGTACAACAAGGTCAGAGCTGTGGAACCGGGAAAGTGGCTGCTGGCTGGATGCAAATGACAGCAGCCGCTTCCCAACAATTACGCCGTCCGATCCAGACCGACCCGAGGAACTGCATATCAATGTATGTGTGTGGGGGTGGATGGGATGGCCGGATGGGATCCACCGTTCGTGCCAAACCAGGTTTTTAAACAGATTTCTATGTTTCCAGAGGATTTGTGCTAATCTAGAAAACCTTCTGGAGTCAAAGCAAATACATCTGCCACTGACCACTCCCCTGTAGAGTACCAGGGATTAACGACACGGAGATCTGAGCTAACATGGCCTCCGTTCAAAGGACTGCTGGGGCGTAGGAAGACACAGAACATTACGGCCGTCTGAGTCGCTTCTTCCTGCAACCGTTTCTGATGTCTGACGCTTCAGAACTTCACAGCTCGACCCATTAAAGCAGAGACACAGGAGGATGAACTGAAAGAGCAGATTCCCATCAGATGGGAGCTAACTGGCTCCCTGAGGATTGAAAAAATCCAACCTTTCAGTCCATTTAATCAGAGCAGAGAAAATGATGTTGAAGAATCTGTTTTTCTTCTACCCTGAAGCTCGGATGGTTTCCCTCAGAGGTCAGAGGTCTGTCCTACCATCACAAACGCAAACATGTCAGCTGGGATTTTAACTGATGAGTCACTCTGGCAGCAAACTCTGCTCTGGATTTAATGTTCCTCATGGTTCTGTGATGCTACCTGTCCAACATGGAGCCGTTACTAATGACGGCTCCTTCATTTCCCCCCCCACCTGGATCATATTACAAACCATGATAGTTTATGTTAGATTAGAGGAATCCTTCAAAAATAAAATAAGGCATCGGTCCAGATGTTCTCCTGCGTTCTCTCCACTGACCATCGGGGATCGTTGGACTTCCTTTGTCCATTTAGAGCAGATTTATAGTTTTGTTGTTGTTGGTTGCTACAGAAGCAGTGCCCCCCCGATCCTCAGTAGTTTTAAACCAGATGGAGAACCTGAGCCTCTGCCTCTGTGAACCCTGAGGTTTGGGGGGTCACTCTGAGGGGCGTGACAGGCCCTCTGGCCTCCTCTACCCACACAGGAAGTGAGGTCAGGGATCTCCGTATGAAGCGTCACGTCTTCATGCTTCCCTAATGATGCAGGGCGTCCTCTGCAGCCTGCAGCTTTCAGCTAATCAGGGAACTTCTGTGTCTCTCAGAGTAATTGAAATGTCTTTGGTGGAAAACAGGGAAACAATAAATCCCATCCCTGTTCAGATCAGGCGTCTGGTTCGGCTGGCTGGCTTCAGCTCCCCAAACCATCGCCTCCTCCTCCTCCTCCTCTCCATCCCTCACGCCTGTTAAAGGCTCGTCCTGCAGGGCCTGGATGCACTTGTGTGGTACAACAACAGAGAAACCGCCCAAAGCTCTTAACAGCTCTTCCTCTCTCCCTGCATCTCCACCGGCCCCTCGCTCTCCTCTCCACTCATGCTCTGTCTTTCCCAGCTGCACAGGCGAGCTGTTCCGTCTGAACTGCTGCCAGCTGAAAGCCTGCTACTCCTGAGAGATTGCTGTTACTCAGAGCAGGCAGGGCTGCGCGTAGCCAAAGGGCAGCTCTCTGCGCTGTAGATCTCCATGTTGTGACTTGTCAACATGGGGAGGGAAAAGAAAATCGTTACCCAGACCGAGGCCCTTCCACCACAAACAAAGGAGACGGGACCGGACCGGACCGGGCCGGTACAGACCTGCTCTGGCGGACGGATTAACAGGACGGTCCCTTTCAGCATCTTCACACTTTTTACTAGTTTTTGTGAAGTTTTTAGAATCTGAACTTTATTGGTTCCAGAACAGCAACAATTAAAACATCAGAAACTGGAAAGATGCAATGAAACGACGATAACGAGACCCTGAAACACCGAGTCCAGATGTGGTAATAATACTAGCAAGAGTTTTAATATTAATATTAATAATATTATTGTTCAGATTTTAGCTGGAAACTATTTTGATATCATTTTATATCACGATAAAGTTTCATTCAATATTGGTAACATAACTTTTACTCACATTCAGTATTAATCAGTCTATAAACACAGCATTGCTCACTCACTGGTGGTTCTGGTTTTCCTGAAATTTTATGTGTTTTGCTTTTTTCAAAGCTGAAATTTCTTAAGTGTTATGTTGGAGGATTTTTATCGACATTAGAAAATATTTGTCATAAGTTTGTATAGAATCTGTTAAAGGCTTTCACAGGCTTTTCTTTATTTATTTTCTTTACATCGATGTTGAAATGATATGGACTGTAATTAAGAATATAAGCTTTGATGTCATCCAGCACTGATTTTAGAGTTACTTGTTTTGAACATTTATTCAACTAGAATCTGTGATTCTGTTGAGAAAAAATGATCCATAGTGAAACTGAACAACAGGAGTTTTTCAGACTTCATTTTATTTCAGTGATATTGGAAATAGAGGATCAGATATTTTCTGGATGTCGATACTGTTTGAAACGTTCGGACCATGACAGCCCTAATGGACTGGAGGACATTTTCCAGTACCTCCATCCAGACCTTGACCTCCCAGATCCACAGTCAATGAAACGTCTGCATGTGTGTCTGAATGTCTAAAGTCAATCAGCATGTGTGGATCGATTCACGATGTGTGTCTGTTCCTCGTCTTCAGCTCCAACGTTCATGTGAATCCTCCCCCTAAACTTCAACTCTTTGATGAAACATCATCATTAATAAAAAACGATTTTAAATCTACTCACATTTTCTGACTTGCATGAACTAATTCGGACACCTGCAGATGCGTACTTCTTGTTCTCTATCGGATCCATAGAACCGGTTCCGACTATCTGGGTTCTCTCAGAGGTTCTGCTCCCCATGGTGACGTCGGACGGCTCCACTGCTGCCTCGTCATCCCGATTCATCCTTAAAGACTTTCTGTGTTATTCTTTCAACTTTATCTGTTTTATTCTGTTGTTTTCCTTTTGTTTTGTGAACAGAGCAACTTAAACTGGATCATTGATCAATCAAACTAAACAAATGTGGCTCTATGGGCCGTAAGCTCAGTATCATCAGCAGGAAGGGATTGGATCTTAATAAGAAGAGGATTCACCGTTTTCCATGAGAAACTTTCACCCAGGCTGAGCGTCAGAAAAACTTTGGACGGCCTGAATGGATGGGAAGTTAAAAAAAACTGAAACAAAAGATTAAAATAGATCAAAATCTTTTCTTTTTAATTTATTTAAAGCGTCTGTCTGTCTTCTGGACACAGAGAGGAAGGAGCAGCTGTCTACCAGCCTGTAACCAGAGGATGAGGGTGAGGATGCTCTGGAGGAGCTGCAGAGTTCCACGGACTGACCCCAGAGGAACCGATCGGAACAACTTCTAAACTTTCAGTTTTCCAGGAATGGTTGGAACTTTTCATTTTTATTTCTGAACTCTGATCTGCTGACCAGAAGATAAAGCTGTGTGGAGGAGGAGGGGAGCTGCACCGCTGTTGTGCTCAATCAGGTTCCCCTGCATCCATAAGGAACCTTTCAGGATCCCTTCATTCTTTGCTCTAGGTTCTAACACATACTCGCCTTGATTCCTGCGCTTTCCTCATAACTAAAACACTTTCATGTGATGAGACCCACTGATGGAGGATGAACTGTCGACGTCACCAGTGAGCGACCATGAGGATCTAACTCTGCAGGACGCCGCCTCAACACAACCCCGGCTGCAGCTGGAGCCGCAGCGCAGGCAAGGAAAGAAACGGACTGAAGGGTTTTATACAGCAGCAGACACTGATCTGATCAACAGGATTTAATCATGTTTTCAAACAAAGCTCCATGTGAAAACAGACCTCTGTAAAATTAAATTCATATTTGAGTTGATAGGTTTAATATTTACAGACTGGTTCCCAAAAAGTTAGACGTTCAACGAATCAAAATTCAAGAAGTTTTTCATCAAGACAGAACTCCTTTAAAACATGGAAACTTCTATGATCCTAGTTCTTTAGAAAACAGAAACCAGAATCAGTAGAAACAGGAAAAAACAACGGATGTAAAACTGTCCAAAGGACATCAAACAGCCTCCATACCGGCACTGATCATCCTTTACTGACACGTTTAACTGCAGGCGCCTTTCAAGTCGCCTATGAGGGGTCCTGAGGTTTGCCAGCTAGCGTGGAAGAAGGTCCCAAAACTGACCTCTGTGACCCAAAGGACAGACCCTAACCCCTCCCCATGATGAAGCACGGTGGCGGCAGAGCAGGAGACATGAGGAGGTTCAGCGTCCAACAGAACATGGAGGCAGACGCCTCAGAGGGAATAAAACATAAATCAACGCCTTCATTCTTCTACGCAGCCTTTGGTTCAGACAGGAAGTGAAAACTCTGCGTTTCCATCAGCTGCTGGTGAAGGAGAACCAGCAGACGTTTGGTCCAGAGGAACCGGAGGGAGCAGCAGGAACAGGCAGCTTCTGCTCGATTAGGCCAAACAACAGCATTCCTTTCATTAATGACCAGTTTGCTCTCGTTCTAACATCCCAACATCACGTTTGACTCGGTTCCACCAGAACCAGAACCAGACTCTTTGCATCAGTCCGACTGCCTGCTGGTGCCGAGCTCCACACTCCTTTGCTGCCTGAAGTTTGGGCTGAGTTGGACAAACTGTTTTTTCTGACGAAGGTTCGGCAGGACAGAGGAAGGCGACGCGCTGCCATCGGCCCCCCACTAAACGGTGAACGGGTCACCCACTGGTTCTGGTGTTAAACCTGGGTCCATCTGGGCCCCGCTGTTTAATAAACACACATTAGATCCTGAACCCAATGACCTCCATCAACATGTGTTCACTGCACGGCTGCCAACCGGGAGGAAAGCAACACATTCATAATTTGTTTCCAAAGAGGAAAAGAATCCGACGAATAAATAAGGAAGATTTATTGTTTGTAGAAGATTCAGAAACTGGTGCCGACGGCAGGCTGAAATACATGCAGTTAATTAAGTAGGAATTACTAATCACTGACTTCCTGTTTCCCTGGAATCAAAAATGACTCAAAATTGAATTTGAATTGAATTGGAAATCTTTATTGTCATTTTGCATGCACAAGGTGTATACAGAACCAAATGTCGTTGCATACGGCTCAGGACAGAGTTTTGAGCTTTCAAAGGTTCATTTTTTTAAGCCGCTCCTCAAAACAGGAAAGTTAGGAGGACAGATGTGTTCGGATCAGGAGGTGAAAAGAACTTCATTTAAAAAACCCAAACGGCTCAAGCAGCGCCTGATCACCACCCACAAATCTCCATGACAACCAAGAGAAACCATCTGCAGTACATGTGAACCGTCCGGCCCGTCCTTTGGACAAACACAGCCTTGGACCGGTGGTGCTGTGGGCCGTTCCTGTTCACAGCCTTGTTACAGTGGATGACCTCATGAGAAAAGACCCGATGAGGCGTTATTGTGTCGGTTCTGGTTCCAGCGGGCCCTCCAGCGAGGAGAGGCGGGGGGAGAGATCTGGACAACCAGATTCTTTTATTCAGGCTTTTCACAGGCAGCTAATTATGGAGAGAAACGTGTTCCAACATTAGTGAAAACTGAGAAATCTTTGCAATTATAAAAAAGGGGTTTGAGAGTCATTTCTAACATTTATGCAAAAGTTCAAGTAATGTTTCCAGTTTAAAATTCTTTCTGATTTTTCCTGTTTCTTCCAGATGTTTTATTTCATTAATTCAAAATATCTTCCTTCAGGTTTCATTCATCTGTTTCGTTTCTGGGTGAGTTTTACAGACTATATTCTTTTTTATTCCTGTTTTATGGATTTTACCGTCTAAACCTCCGGATGATCTGACCAATAGAAATGAGTCTTCTCTTCTTTAAGGTTAGCAGCAGCGTTTCTATTGGTCCACTCTCAGACCGCCCACTAGAGTAGAGGGGGCATCTGTAAATTGGGAAGTAAATAAACAGTTTGTAATACTCAGTTACACCAACCAAAATTGAAAAATATATTATGAGTAAATAAATAAAATCTGGAGAAACATTTTTTTGAATGAAATATCAAAAACAACATCTGAAAAATAGCAAACTAAAAACATACAGATTACACGTCATACAAAGCTTTGTTTTTGTTTGACAAGTTTTTCAAAGTTACACTTTTAAAAGCCCATTTTTTCTGGACTTTATGACGCCTGAAACCGTTTCATTATGTCGATTATTCTACATCCAAACAGAACAAGAGCAGATTTTTTCTCTCCTTGGTCCTTCATCTTGAAGGGCTGTACAGCCTCCTCCTCCTCCTCTCCAATTGTCTGAAGCAGCATAAAAGGTTAACATTTGTGTATAAATATTGATCCGAGCCCTGAGGCTGCTGCTTCTGTGAAAACCAGGCCCATTAAACTCTGTTCATTCAAACAACTTTAGGTTTTCTGCGACCATCATGTAAAAAGAAAGAGAAATGTTCCTAATTGAAGGCAGCTTTCTAGGCGCCCTAAGATGGCGTGCTGTTAGTTAACGGCAGAAAGCGCCTTTCCCCTTGTCCTGTAACTCATTTCTAAGTTCAAGGCTGTGAATAGTTAGTCGCTGGAGCTTTGTTGGCTCCGTGCTGCCAGCGCGCCCCCAACCCCGGCGAGCTGAGGGGAGAGCAGAGCAGCGGTGGAGAGCTGGAAGACTGTTGGCAGACGGACCCAAAGAGTCCATGCCAGCAGGGAAATGGAAACCCTTCTCTCATTTTCCCTATAATCCAATGTTTTCAAGCTCCAGCCCCACCAAGGTCATCATCATCAGAAAAAGTGGAAGGTGGCCAGTGACCCGCCATTACAGAAAGGTAGAGAGCCGCCTAATCCGTCAGCCACTGGCAGGCAGAGAAGAAAAAGCTCTTCCGTCCACAAATGAGGAACATCTTTAAATATTTTAAATGGAAATAATCAGAGAAGATGAGGAGGGAATCAAAGTGTTCCCCTTGGGATTCTGGCTGACTCAGAGCACCGGCCGTAAAACAGGAGAACCCCGATCAGAAAACGACCCGACAGAACTTTAACTAGGACCTAACTTTAAAAAACCATAAACAACAGGGAGAAGGTCAGAGAGAGAAAGCAGCTTCCTCTGTGGCACCAAAGGTCAGAGTGGAGCCGCCATAGCGGGCCGTGACCTCCAGAACCAGCCTGGTGCCCTCAGACCCACTCAGACAGGTTCTGTTTTCACGTCCACAGAGAACCATCCGCGGCGCTCAGAGCAGCCGCTGCGGCTCTGAGGATCAGACTGGAGATCTGAGGACATTTAGG